>UYWX01000489.1:0-12500 GCA_900622495.1 Hydatigera taeniaeformis
CTACGACAGGAGATCGATCGTATTTCAAAACTTCTAAACACTACAAAGATGGTACTAACCCACCTGGTTGATGCGATAGATGGAAGAATCGTCTTAAATGAGAGTCTTCGAGACGCCTTGGACTCAATTTACCTTTCCAAGGTTCCCTCAGTTTGGCTCAGGGTAAGCTGAACTGAGTCAAAATATTGTCACTAATGTTTATATGAATACTTTTTCAGATCAAAATCATACTTAGCATCGGGTTTTCAGACAAATGGCCTTTATAGCAATTCGGTCCAACGCAGGAGGATATGAGGCAGATGTGATATTTGAGTTGGAAGACGCAAACGGAATCGGTTAATCAGTTATCCAGCATCATGTTTGATTGAGGACAGATTCAGACGAAATGGGTGAATGAAACACGTGTCATATGAAACATAAGGGAATGGAGTCTGTACGAACCTGGTGTCTAACAAGTGCAAAGAAGGGCCTGGCGTGTGTTTGAGAGCAATCCCTCGGCAGCACGGCACTTATGGCTATTTCTGGAACACGACACTGGAAAGGCAAAATTTTGCTAGCTGATGGACTACTGGTTTTGACATGAGATCATGCTGACGATAAAAGGACTAGGACGTAATCAAAATGAATGTATAAAAAAATAATAACGATCGCATTACACTCTGAACTCTGAATTTCGGGTAACGCTGTCAGGAACTTTAGCGCTAAACCAAGTTCTTGCAAATGTAGCACGAACTGAGACTTAAACAAGTTTATTTTCAGGAGTTTTAACATTCTTGTGCCCCAAGAACCAGATTACCTTTGTGCTATTCGACGGTCAGGAGGCGTCATAAGGTTTCAATGATACGGTTTCAGATATCTTGGGAGGCCTCGACTTTGGGATTTTGGTTTACGGAGTTAAAGGAGAGGAACGATCAACTTTACTCTTGGCTTAGCACGGGAGCCCCACATTCCTTCTGGTTTCCTGGGTTCTTCAATCCCATGGTAAGGCAACAGATTTTATCTTATTGAATGTTGGGAGTACTTAATTTATGGAATTGTATGCAAACATGGAGAGGAGTAGTTGAGTAGAACCTCATACCTTTCTGGAACATGGTTAAGGTCCACATTGCGACACGCAGTTTGTATCCATCACCGAGAAGAATTAGGCTGGCTTACGGCATGGCTTGGATGACAGAGATGTAAAGGCTCTTGCAGTACCGAAACTCCCGCGTCGGCCATTACAGCATGATTATGCTGTCTGGGAGGATCCACGAGACGAATTACTGAACCATCATTCAGGCTGTTGGACCAAAGTCCCGCGTGCTAAGTAAACTGGAATTTGGTGCCAAGCTTAACTTGTGCGTACTCGTGGTTATTCGTTTTTGCAAATAGTAAGATGTAGTAAGCGACACTTAAATTTAACCGGCTGAAATATTGAGGAACTTTCAACTCCTATGCCGAGCGTGTACTTCTCTCAGCTACGTAATTTTATCACGAAGAAAGGCACGCAAATGATGTAAAACATGACAAATAAACACACACGGTTATTTGAACTGATTCGCGGCAGTTCTCAGTCGTGCCTCACCTCGTGGAGTTGCTTTAACTTACACACAGGGCTAAATCGTCTTTGCCACAAGAATGCCGGAAGCTCAGTTTTTCTGTCTCTCCGAATAGATTGTGAAGCATCGTGCTTCTCCAACTAAACCTGATTTAAGCACTCTTGGCAAAAAGGCATAGTATCCAAGTTCAGTTGCGTGTTTGGTTTATGCTCCGCACTGTGCGCATCCTGTTCCCTCACTGCAGTAGCATAGCCTAGCATACACGTTTATATGCATATTTTTGTTTTCCATTCCCACGTTTATTGCAATTTGTAACAAGTGCTACTTATCGCAGTTTGAAAACCACTTCTCCAAATAGCTCACTTATTCCCACTTTCCCACCATCCACATAAGTAGAGCCACTTTCAATTTGCTGTCGTCGGTGTGGGAGAACTTGTACGTGCATTGTTCATCTTTACATTCAACAGAGATCATCGACACGAAGCAGCATGCAAAAGGCTGAATACTTTATTTACCTCCATTCCAGTTGTGGCTATTTAGACTAGTTCAACTTAATAAAGCCTTGGTTCCAGTCTTGAATGAAAGGGACTATTTGTGATGCCAGCGCCTCTAAGACGTGGGTGCTGCAGTCTGGACTGCTACCGACAGCGTCTCATTCCACTGTCCCACTAAATTGAATCTTCACATTCCGTCTGCTAACCCACGACTGCCTTAAACCTTCGCAAAAAGGTTATCGAAAGTACACAAGTGGTTTTTTATGCAGCTATTGATAGTGGCTTGAAACTCAGGCAATTCAAATCTTCACAACTGGTCAAATGGCTGACTGAGTTTTCGCGCCCCACATCACCTCCATGTGTAATGTTTACTTTGCAAACACAGCACGCTGCGTTGTTGTTTTAAATACAACTTATGCATGAATAGACTAACGTGGAGAGACTCTGTTGTTGCACTGCCAATACCTGAAATCGAGTCGATGAGAAGGTGCAAAACTGGCGTGGTGCATGGAACAAGAACTCACCACCTTAGAAAGTCTATGTCACCAAAGTTGTTGGTCTCATACATTTTAGTAGCGAAATTGACTTCTATGGACTCATGTCCACTTCCTAGACGAACATCACAATTACCATGATCGAGCTTATGTTTAAGTATCCAATTTTGTTGGTAACCCTTTGCTGAGTGTCAAAAAGGATCAAACAAAGCTTCTCAATCTTACCCTTCCAATGGGACTGAGAACAAAACACAAAAGTGACTGAAGTGCAGGTGGCTTCTTAATGTTGAAAAGAAGACAACAGTGCGTGCAAACAAAAATGTCGTATCTCACTTTAATTGTGCTGTGCTTGCAGGGACTTTTGACCGCCCTTCGGCAGGAAGTTAGCCGATCACACTCCGGTTGGTCGCTGGAGTTTGTAAGTTTGCAGACTGCTGTGACGAAACGCTTGTACGAAGAAGTCACTGAGGCGCCCAAAGAGGGCATGTACATCCACGGTCTCTTCCTTCAAGCCGCCTCATGGGACCGACGTGGTAGTCGCATTGTGGAACCCCGACCCAAGCAACTCTTCGACTTCATGCCTGTCATTCACGTCACCACGAGGTATGAACTCACAGTCGAGGAGATGCGATATCAACAGCAGAAGATAATTGACGAGAATGCCATGCTTCTCGTTCAGCAAAACAACAGCTCTGTTGTTCAAAGGCTCACATCTCGCCTTGTGAGTTTTCAGCATCATCACTAGTACTGCTTGCCGAAACATTTAAATGGATTGTGGCTTATCTGTGCATGAGCATCCTTCTCCAGCCCAACCCCTCCTTTGACAATTTCACATAAACTTACATACGGAGTTAACTCTTGCGTTTCATTCCTAAAGGAGCCAATTTCTAGTTCTTCTCTCGAAGCTATCCCATCGTAAGTATGCATAGAAGTACTTCGGATTTTGCGACATTTAGCAGGAAGACTAAGGAGATGGCCTTTAAACGACATTTTCCGAGTGCTTCTCTTAAATGTGTCGTTTAGGCTGTTTTTGCCTCAGTAATGAGCAAGTTAAGTTCACATAAGGTGGAGAATTAGAAGTACATTATTCATGTCCCATTGTTGTTTCCTATTCGATGCTAGCTTCTTCCAATGCCATTGTTCATTGCATACATCATCCTAAAATTTGGCAAAGCACTGTTTTCCTCTACTCTTGAGCCTGATTTTCATCACTGAGGAGCAATCGGCATCACAGTTTGGACATTAAACTTGTCGATACGTTCCAGCACATATTTGTGCCCACAACTGCGCTAACGTTTAACTTTAAGGCCAACAAACTCGAGAATACAAATATAGCTGTTGGTAGTGCTTTAGCCTTTTTAAGAAAATTGAATCTTGCGAAATATACTTGGACACTTTGGACATCATTTTATGCACAAGTAAGGTGCGTAGATAATAGTTCCAGGTCTGATATGATCCCCTTTCCATGGTTTATAGGCACAACAAGAAGCATCGAACGCATCCATTGAAAAAATGGACATTCCTGTGTATAGAAAGGTGCGTAGGACTACAAAGAACTTCATCACTCGATTTACAATTCCCTGTTCCAAAACGGCAGAACACTGGAAAATGCGCGGTGTGGCACTGCTTTGTGATATACGCTGACAACATCCGATGTTCCGTGTTAGTTTTTAAAGCAAGTTTTTACCCCTAATGTTTATAATAGGTTGGTTATTGTCGTGCGGGAGCTACAATAAGAGACGATGGGTGGATCTCGGGAGGCCCGGAAGCGCTCTGCTTAAGGCAGTTAAAGTAGTACTTTATAAAATTGGTAAGAAGAAAATGTCCCCCTAACTTATTCCACTCGCCCTTCAAGTAAATGTTTGCAAGTCGTCATTCTACTTGCCGTACCATTGCTGAACTTTGCGCATCGTGAACGACTTCACGTCCATTTCTCAGGTCATGCCCGCCATCTTCCATTCAATGATTTCTTGATAAATGGGGTAAATAGCACAACGGCTATTAATGTCAACATGCCAAATGCCTTTCTGCTATGCTTATAAAAGTGATAGGCGAATGGCGTGGCAAATAGCCTCTCATCGTGATCCTACTTTTGCGGATTGGAAGAAATTTGTCAGTCAAATGCGTTAAGTTACGTCAACACCGAGAGAATGGCATTGATTTGACAGCTCATTCACAAACGTCTGGAGCGGTTTCGTCGTAAAGCGAGACCGATTACTCTTGGTAACTGAGGCAATGAAAAGTTGTACCTGCGCCACTTATGCTAGTCGAAAGGTGTAGTGAGCAAAAAATGGGTCTGGACACGCGTTTTAAATTCACACGACTATAAATTAAGAAGATTATCTAAATAAGTTGTTTGGGCTCTTGTTTAGGTGGTGTGGCTTGCACGTTAACACCGTTAGTGTCTTTCGCAGAGCATGCAAATGCGCTTATTGGTGAGTGTTCATGGAGTTTATTAAAGAGGTGCCGAGGCAACCCTCGAATGGGGGATAGTTGGCAATAGTGCAGTTTACGCTGGAAGAGGGTTGAATTCAATGAAATTTATGTTTGGGTGGGTGTTGGGTGCATTCAGTTTTGTGTCAGTATGCAGAAAGGAACGGTATAATCGGTCACTGGAAGCGGTGCAAAATAAAATTAGGCAGTGCTTGCTTATTTTATGCTATTTTGTTTGTATCGCTGCATTAAAATCTACAGCTTTATGGCTATTCATGATCGTAGACCCGTATCAACATCACAGCAAGAAAGTCATTTCAATAAGTGCTCCGAATTTTTGCTGTGCGTCTTGGCCAGTCAACTCCGCTTTGAAGTTTGCCGGATTTCCATTGCCAGCGGGTCGGATTACAAAAGTTAGATTTTCAAACAGCGGTTCGCTGTGGCACAAACAGCAGTGAAGGAAGACCGACTTTATAATTGAGCCAAAGCAAAGGCTAAGGCCCAATGGAAAAGAATCAAGGCTCGACATATGGTTCCGAATGTACTACAAATTATAGAATTGAAGTACGTTTTGATAAAAAAAAGCAGTAGTGATGTGTCTTTCACTTCTTCTGCCATGCTAATTATTGCATCCAGGACTTCAATTTGGCAGCATTGGGGCAGACGCAGGTCAATCCAGCAGCACGAACAGGAGACAATACAAAATACGTGAAGTTGTATTGAGACACATGGTGGAATTGTGATTGTAAGTCGAATTTCCGCTCACTTCACTAATGACAATGGTTGTGGCTCGAATGGTTGTGCGGTCACAATGCAAAAGGGAGTGTCACTCGTCTGAGATGGGCATGCTACAGAGTAATGGTTGCTATGCAAAGCCTTAGTCGAAGTAAGCTTGACTTCCATGCTCTGTTGGGTAGGTAAGGAAACGCATAACTAACCCCAACTAAAACATCATGCCAAACAGTTTCTGACTGAGTAAGACTTCAGCGTTGATAGTGCCGTCTGGAAGGAGTTTTAGTGTCCTATCCCCTCTGGGCAACTAATAGTGGAAGATTTAGTAGCCCACCTACCATCCTCCACCGTGTCAATAAAGAAGGATATTGCCATCTAGATGCTAGCGTTTGTGGAACAGTCTTTACGATTGTGCATGGCCAAACGATTAAATAGTTAGTTCATACTGCATTCTGCCCAAATGCACAGTGGTATCACCGCTCTTACGATGCTTTGCCCAGTGGAAAACATGCTATTTTATTTCTGATTGTTTTGCCCTCCCTTTATCTGAGCGATAGAGGCAGAGATTTTATGCAAGCGGTGGAGCCATGTGTCCATCTGTCGTCTCTGCACAGCTATACATTTACCATGGATGCAGGCCATGAAGCGATGTGCACTCAATCCATACCTTACTTGACCATTTCCACATGTATGGCGGCATTGGTGGTAACGTGAAAGCGATTTCATAAACTAAATTTGAGTAGATTGTGCCCCCAAAATTTAGTCATATGTGCTCAGACGAAGTTAAGGTTTATGAGGCTTAACGTCTCAAGAAGGTCCACTGATTAGCTTAAGGAACGAACATCAATCAGTTCCATTTTTCCTCCAACAGGATAGCCTACGTAGTGTTAACTTTGAGTAGATACTGCTCCCCATTCCCTCAAGTAGCACGACACCTGTAGAGTTGTCCAACTTGATTGGCGCTATGTAGTGCCAAGAATGTAAATCTGTAAGCCTACTTATACTATATAAGTAGAGGCGGTAACGGAGAGGTAAAATCCTTCAGAGGAGCTTCTAGGTTATTTTGAATCAACTTTCTAGGTATCATTACCAATACTTGTTTTAGACACCATAATAGTACAACTTGCGCGGAAGTAAGAATCCTCATAATAGGCCTTTGGAGGCGCTTCGCGGCAAGCTGCGTGACTGGAAGTCGCGTTGGCCTGCGGGGACATTGGAATCATGAACCAGAGTAGACACCACACCTCTCTCCACCTTAGAGGAAACGTATTAATGAAAAACCTTTTGGCACATCCGATTGGAGAGTGAATGAGAATTGTGACGGATTTAATTAAGCCATTTTTGTTTAGACTGTTTAGCTAGCGCTCTTTATCATCCTTAACGTGCCCCGCTTGATTTGCTGAGGCCAAAGCCTACTTTCTTCGTATTGCCTCACCTTTATGTTGCTTCACGAAACCTCTGTTGTTCATCCTGACTGCAGGTG
Source organism: Hydatigera taeniaeformis (assembly GCA_900622495.1). NCBI lineage: Eukaryota > Metazoa > Platyhelminthes > Cestoda > Cyclophyllidea > Taeniidae > Hydatigera > Hydatigera taeniaeformis. The sequence continues at coordinate 7,175 of UYWX01000489.1, forward strand.
ACAGGATTGCAATTTCGACAACATCAATGCTGTCTGCAACTAATATTGAGGTTCACTGGAAAGCGTCTTCATTTAGACCAATTTGCACTTCTTCAACAGGTTTATGTCAAGCCACGCAATAAAAATTAACGTATTCTGCAATCGGTGAAAACACTCCAATTTGCCACGCTTTGTTAGCATGCCTTGAAGCAGGATAATCCAATTCGATGGAGGCTTCTACCATTAGTCCCCTTTACTGCCGTATTGTGCAGCCCCTACCCCCAACACTTGCAACGAAATTAAAGTAAACTCAAAGTTCACAGTCAAACGCATCTGCAAGTATGCGAAAGTTGCTTTGCAGTCTTTTCATTAAAAGCAGATTAAAGGGTTTGCGTTTTAACGAGGAGTACGCATGCCACTTCCGGCCGAATACATGGAAACTTCGACTTAACGATTACCGTGACATATGTTTTCAAGACTTTCTTCTTTTGTTTTTCCATGTTTCTTGCAGGCGAATTTAAACCACAAGGAAAACATGAATACAAGTGCATAACTCTAATTCTGGGTATCCTAAAATGCTGCACTTCTACTCTAATCACCTTACGACACTTTGGGTGTTATGGGGGAAAGCCTAAAGGTGCAGTTAAAATTTGCCGCCTTGTAGTGCTAGCATCCCATCGTCGAGTCGTATGGAGTCTTGTGGAATTCCAGTCAAACGGGTCTGCGCCTGACCGAACTATCCAGCAGCTTAGCGGCGACAAAGGAACTACAGTAGTGGATGAGTTGCAACCTTTGCAAGGTTTTTATCGTGCCAAGATTACTCCGACATCTAAAGACACTATGATTGTTACGAGTAATTTGACTTCATTTATAGCCGTTTGTTTAAAAATTGGGTACCCACTTCAAGTCAGTGACACCTTTATTGTCCTCTAGCTCCTTGTCTAAACAAAACTTGAATAGCGAACCCGAGTGACGCCAGCGACAGGTGATGCAGTCGGACAGCTCATAGTTACGACAGGTGGCAGATTGGTTGGTTGACTAGCGGGTTTGCTGTGTGTTTGGCTTCGGCCATTTTTAGCTTTTTTGCTGCTCAGTAGCACAAGCAGTAGCGCTAACTTTGCTCCAAAATGAGTGCTAGGGCCGGCGGCTGTAACAGAGACAAATTTCTATATTGAAAAGTGAACTTAGCTTACACCTGGCTCTAAGTCTTCAAAAGTACCAAGTAATGCTGTAATACTTGGTTAATGTGACCAACTGATGTCTGATGGCGACTTTGGGTACTCGTGGGCCTAAATTAATGCCTTCTTCCATCTACTGAGAAGTCTTGGAACGCTGGACATGCAGACTCGATTCCTCTAGCCTACACATTTTTTGTTGCCCTTTTGGCAAACAGTTCCGTCTTCACTCTCGCTGAGTTATGCAAAGAAGCCTTTCTAGTAACTAATGCTTAAAACACAGTCATGCTAATGGAGCATGATGAGGCCAGAGATATGCCAACCCCTAAGATGCTAAAATGCTTTTATTTATGCGCATCAACCAGTCCTCTGCTACCGCGAGGAAACTACACACCTACATCAACTTCCAAAGCCATGCCCGGCCATTCGGTGGGGCATTAATCAAGTAATTCTTCACTTATCATTTGCAAAAGCAGAGACCCACAGATTGTGGGACCGGTCTCAATTTAACCAATTTATCATTGCATAGCTTTTGCTTCTCCAAGATGCGAGACGGAATGTGCGGCAGTAATATTTCAAACAACCTTCCAGATGCCAGCATTATTAAAGCAAATTCCGCCTCCCCCTCCACTCCACATTCTTGTAGGTCATGACCCAAGGAGAATGGTGACAAACTTAAGGCTGTTCCAAAGAGCACAACACTTCTTTCGTGCTATCTTACGGTAAAATGTGCGTGAAGTAGATCAAATTTGCGAATCACAGCGCGACATAACACATCTCCAGATCATGCTGCCCTATGCCAAAGTTGTAGGCGAATTTTGAAATGCTGCATCTTTTTGTCACAGCTCGACCTTTCAATCCCAGCCGGAAGGGCAACGCGTGGAATTCCAGAAGTGCCTTGAATTGCCGGTGGAACCATCCTAGCAAAACTCCTTTACTCCCAAATTCCGCGTTCAGAACAGAATACCATTTAACTCCATGCTCAAATTTTGGCGTTTCCTCCTGTTAACTTAAGGGACCTGATTTGCTCTTTAGCTTCCGTCTAGTGAAGCAGCCCTGCCAATCCTTATGTTCATTCCTAAGACAACCAGCTACAATAAAAATTTCGATACAAAGTCGGTGGTAGGGATGACAGTGGACAAAGTCGTCACACAAATGGGTTAAATCAAAAGGTCAAACACAAAGGTGCACAAAACAAAACTATCAACAAATAAGTCAAAAATTTTGTAATAGCCACTTTCTTACTGTACACAAGTCTTTTCCTTACGCTTAATTTTGCTTAACCGTTTTGGACAGAATTTTTGCAGCATTCAACATAGAGTCTGTATACATATCTCCAAGGGACCCAGCAATCCACTATAAAAAAATAAAGAATTGAAAGAATAAGGTGCAAAGCCAGAAAGGTCTTTTACATGCTGAAACGCCACGTAGCCCAATTCTTCACAGTGGTGTAGGTCCTATCGACAACATCGTTAACTACGAACTCCTTGATTGCTTTGCCGACCTTCTTAGCAGTATCCTTGACCGCTCTCCATACTGCTGACGAAAGAACGGCCGGACTCAACTTGGAGTTTTCCTCTACCTCGATTGTCACTAATGATGTTGCCTTCGTTGATGGAGCTGACAGGGTGAGCTGAAGGAAAATACTTGTCAGTGTCACCATCAGCGTGAGTCCTGGTGCCATTGTCCCTGTCCCAGTGTCATCCAGCCAACTGTGCGATTCCGCATTAGCGCGGTACACACTTAAATGCATATCGTACTGATGAGTGGGCGCGTGTTTACATTTTCAGAATAAACTGCCACATGTCTTTGACCTTGAGTATCAAGTAAAACTCGATTTCACTCGAACGACCGAGTCGGAGATTGGTTTCAATGTTTCATATATTTAAGACGCGTTTGAACGCCATATTTCAACGGTAGCATTTCGGCAACTTCACTGATCATTTGTTGGGACAAGATAACACTGTCGTCTCTTCTACTCTACCCTGCAACTCCTTCACCTCAATCTTCATAAGGAAAAGGGTTGCTCTTAGAAGGTTCATTTGGCATCCCCAAAAGAGGTGCAGTCTGGAGAGGAAACTGAATACAGTTGCCACACCTGGTTCGCTGCCCTAACCTTCCTGACATAGCTGCTACACGCAAAACCATCCAAGCACGCGATGCTAAGAGTAGATGCAGGAGCCTTCCAACTGTACACACTTTCGTGTTCAGCGACAAGACACGTACCAGCAACTACCACAATAGACAACCTTCATCGTGCTTTAAGAAAGAACATGGAAACAACCACGCAATCAATGTCAGCATCTAGTGGTATTCAATAACAGTGGTCAAATGTGGCATAGCAAAACACTATCTGTGATCCATAGCAATTCACGTGTCAACATATCTGTGAAAGCATTATTCACCAAAAACCTCACATTAATCACACAAACAGCACAAAACAGAAACACCAACAACAACAACAACACCGAAACTCACCACCTCAGACACGCCGCCATCACATCTACGTGTTCCTGCATGCACTAAAAGCATTAACTCATTATTAGTGTATTCTTACAACTTTCTTTATAATTTTCTCTTTTCTCTTTGCGAATAATTTTACGTGTCGCAGCATCAATTAAAGCGTTTAGCAAAGACAATAACACAAATGTTGAACCCTTAACGAGCTGCTTTTTACACTTTCCCAGCTTGCTGTAGGTACAAATGTCCCGTGAGAACAAAATGGACAAATAATTGGCTAACATCTACCAGGTTCCGTGTTTCATGCCTATATTTTTCAAAATTAAACCAAACACCTGCTTCCAAGCACCAAAATATTTTTGAATTTATAGCGTCTCGAGACTTCTCGCCGGACAGAAGAAGGCAGTAAGTAGTGTAGAAAATGCCTGCCTATCGGTCTTCCATTGAATTGCAAACTTCAAGCGAGAGTTGGTTGCAGACGAGTTATTTGGCATTAGATACAGAAAGAATGGGGATTGGAATACAGATGGGCCGAATAGGAGTTATCGACGGGTGAGAGACTCCTCACTGTCCTCGCGCGCGTGATTCGCGTTCCCCATTGGTTCCCGCCTCTCCCCTATAAAAAGTCCACTCAAACAAACTAGTATATTTTGCACAGCCCCCTTCTCTTTCAAGCACCGTCCCCGGTGCTGACCAGTAGGGTTCCATCGCGTGGCCGCCCTTTTTCTGATGGCGTATAGCCTTCGGCTTCGTAACCTACTGGGGGCGGGCCCGTATATGACCTAATCTTGTTGTGATGTACTGTTAGAGGGCGAGTAGCGACTTCCGCATTGCAAATGAGATCATTCGTGGGAGACCGGACTTTGATTAATCGGTAGGATTCCCTTCTCCAGGAGTGATGGAATTTACGATGGGTTTCTGGCGGGGCAATCGGGGGAATCGCCCTCTTTAAAGACATTTGTTCGGCTCTGTCTGTCGTAGGACCTCTTTTGTTTAGCTTATGCTTTCTTCAGCTGTCTGCGCGCATATCAAACACTATCCTGAGCTTTTCCTTCAGTCTCGTTATCAATTGACGGTATCTTACGAGGGAGCGAAATGTGGTAAGGGACTCTCATTTCACGCCCCTGAGCACCTTGAATGGTGAGACTCCAGTCGAGGCGTGAGTGGAGGCTCGGTAGGCGAAGACGGCCCATCCTAGGTATAGGTTCCAATCCTCGGGCTGCACCTCTCTGATAAAGGTCTTCAATAAGTCGACAAGAGTACAATTTTTCCTCTCTACTTGCCCATTGTCCTGAGGATGATCCGGCGTCGTACACGTCTTACGGGTTCCAAAGGCCTTGCACAGTACTTTGAAGAGACTACTTCCAAAGTTCGCCCCTTGTTCGCTATGTACGGAATCAGGCACGCCATTTTGGCAGATTCAACGATTGAAGGATGCGGTTGCTACTGTCTCAGCCCCCTGTGCCTGTAATGGCTCGGCTTCCGCGACCTTGGGGAAATAGTCTACCATCACCAAAATATAACGGTTCCTTCTCAGAATCGTGGGAAGCGGACCTATTATGTCTATGCCTACTCGCTTCCCTGGAAAGCCCGTGGACTGCAGAAAGGCTGCAGAAGGGCTACCGCTGTGCGAGTTGAGTTCTTCAAGCTGGTACACGTGATCGGAGGAATCCGATGTCAGCGGCGCCGAGCATCTTCCTGGCCCCCCCCCC
>UYWX01000490.1:0-12465 GCA_900622495.1 Hydatigera taeniaeformis
TGAGGGTCCAGTGACAGCTTCCCTGCTACAATTGCAGACCAATCTTGTTCCTTTTCCACGTTTGCGGTACCTCCAACTCGGACTGGCACCGCTCTGCACTGCTGATGTGATGTCGCATGAAGGTATGACGTGTGGTGGTTGAACCAACTTGCCTAATGCAGCACACAACATCATCAGATCGAGTTAATTTGCTCCTTTGCCTGCATTATAGCTTTCACAGTGCCTGAGTTGACGTTAAAGTGTTTTGAAAAGGAGAATCAGATGAATACGTGCGATCCCAAGAACTCCGTAATGATGGCGTGTGCATTGCTGTATCGTGGCGATGTGCCAATTAAGGAGATAACAGACAGCATAGAGATCTTCAAGAAACGCTCAATTGTGGGTCTGGTCGACTGGTGCCCCACTGGCTTCAAGGTCGGCGTGGTGGAGCGACCTCCCGCGGTGGTGAAACAGAGTGGCATGGGCAGGACGTGTCGTCAACTGACAGCTATCTACAACTCTACACTTGTTATTGAACCCTTCAAATGCATCCTCCACCGATTTAATACTCTTCTTGCCAAGAAGGCCTTTGTTCATTGGTTCCTGCAGGAAGGCATGGAAGAGGCCGAGTTCTGCGAGTGTGCTGACGACGTTCAGGCCATTATGAACGACTACATCTTTATTGAGAGTAGGTTTTTTAGCCGCTTTAATGAATTTATAGCGGAGATTAGTAAACACTGCGTTCACATTGATAGAAATATGAAGCAATGGTAGATGATTTAATGGAATAGTCAGTGTGAACGCAAGGCAGTTTGCCTCAACTTTATTTTCGCTACCAACACAGACTGCTTCAACACGGGAGCAGAATGCGCGGAACCACCGATAGTTGACAGGCGCTTCAATAATCCCTGTCGGCCTCAGGAGGAGGAAGAGGAAGAAGAGGAATACGCCGCTGATGACTGCATGAATTGCGATCTTGATGACATGTTTGGTGACAACGACGATGGGTGCGATAATGTGTGTAATGAGGACGACAGAGGAATTGAAAGATGTAAATTCTAGCATTCTATTTCGTCCATCCCCTTCCCATGCCTCGGGGACCCATCCTGCCTCCATGTTCTGCTATTTCATATGCCTTTCCCACCTCTCTATGAATTGAGAGTGAGAATGATGGTTTTTGATTTTCCTTTGGCGTCGCGAGAGACTAGGCGGCAGACTTGCATTTTATCTCCATACCAAACTTCCCCCACCAACTTCGCCGTGTTTCTGTCTCTCCGTGTGTATGAAAACACACTGTATCTACACTAGCCTTTGTGTGAATTCTATTAAAAACCTCATTTGGAGTGTCTTTCTATGCGTATTTAGGACAGCGCCAACTATTTGGCAGAATCTCTGAACGGTCGCCAAACTTAAGTGAGTAGTACTACCACCTGCCACCTAGTTTTAATTTCATCTCAATTCAAGATTTAAGCATCTTTATAAATGCTTCATCCTTGCTGAAGCGATCTAACTTTAACGCAAATCTGACTGCCCTTCAGTACTTTAGCGATTCGAGTGCTGATTAAACTTGCATGATAACTTGACTTTTCGCTTTAAAGGTGCAACAATCTGAAACTTTCCATTAGACAGAAGAAGGCATCAAGCAGGGCTAATAAAGCGTTTTAAGGAGAATGAGGGAAGAGTGTAAGCTATAGAATGGACAGGAGGCCAACTCACGCAAACAAGAGCAAAGCAAATAATTAAGCCAGCACAAATCGTGGCAGTAGTCGCATAAACATAGGAGGGCATAGGCTTTCCGAATGCACTGAAAGAGCTTAACAACCTTCAGTATTGTAATATATACTAGTTTGTTTAAGTGTCTTTTATAGGTGAGAGACGGGAACCAATTGGGGAAGTGAATCGCGTGCGTGAAGCCGACGATGAGCCTCCCTCCGACTGATATCTTCCACTCACCTCATCTGCATCCCATTCCCTATCCTTCCTAATAGCAATGCCTAATTAATCGTCTGCAACCAACTTCCTTTTGAAGTCTGGGCATCGGAGACGAGAGGATAGACAGGCAGTTTCTACAAATATGTCTGAATTTTGTTTGGGAAACAGAACTGAAAAAATGAAAATTAGATGTAGTACTTTTTACTTTGGTATTCGTTCCTGTCTTCTCCCCTTAGGATATGTGCACTTGACTTAACTTGACTTGACTTAATTCAATAACTGCCTGGTGAAGAGATTTAATAGTCTTTAGTAGATTCGCAAACGAATTTTGCTTATATATGCTTTGCTACAAAAACTAGATTATTGGTTTACCGATTTTAAAAGTGCAAAATAAACCTTTCGTGTCAGTACGCCATTAACTTTTTATAAAAATATCTGTAAATTCATATATTTCATGCAAGTGGAAATGTAGAAAAAATGACTGTCTAATTTGCCAGACCTTGACCACTTTAAATTGATAGCCACGTGAAGCCAAATAAATAGTTAATATTTTAACTTTGCTAATGGGGTTTTTCGGATCATTTCTATTCCTGCTTTTGTTCGGTAGAACGTGCATCAGTAACTTCAAAATAATATTATAAGCTTAAGCACTGGATTGTTATGAGTGTGACAATGTCGAAAGCAACCGTGGTGCCTGCGTTAATGTTAAGCGAACATGTCACGTTTCCCAAGATGCCTGCATATCGTTTGTACAATACACAAGTAACAATTCGTCCATCTCTAATTGAGTAACTAGCACCTCACTTTTGGACTGTACTCTCTGAGAGAAGACCCTTTGTATCAAAGGGTTGTACAACGAGAATGGATTGTGAAAATCAAAAAGAATTCCTCCGAAATCGTTGTGTCGTCAGTGGCATGAGGGACTGGATTTGCGCGCATTGTTGTTATACTGACAATTGCAACTATCTTGTTGAGGTTAGCCTGAATGGCCTTTAACTCAATGCATGAACAATACATTAAATCATACTTTCCTTGTTTAGAACCCATCATCGCGATTGACATGGCAGAGCCAATTCCTTTTAGTCTTATTATTTTTTATCTTACTCATGTAAATTTGACTTCAAGCTCCTACAACAATTGTTTATTTTGTGGATAAACCTGACTCGAACCCGCTCATCACCCGTCAACCCCGATGCCTTGATACCTTTATCCACCGAAATTTTCCTTACCGTGCAAAGACACGCACTTCGCACACACCTCACAGGAAGCTCCGTAACAGCATCGCCACTGAGGTTGGAACGTCAGCGACCTGGATTTGTTCTATGTTACGCTACTCAACTACAACCAGTTTCTTCGATTCGAGGCATCCTTTCGCGTCAAATGTCCGCTGTTAATAGTGAACATACAATTACATACATCCAAGTGTATTTGTTTTCATGACGGAAACCATGAGACCTCTGTTTACATAGGCTAGAATGGGTCCAAAAGTACTCAATCGATTCCTCGATGACCATCCGAACGGGTTGTTAGTCGAATCCTGAGACCCTAGCCATCGTATGGAAGTTCAAACAAATGCGTAGAGGTGACACCATAGTGGACAGATAGAAGCGTGTCTTGAATTAATGACATCACAATCGCGGTGTTTGGTCGTCATCTTGGCCGTGGGGGTGGAGAGATGATGGGGAAGAGAAAGAGGAAGGAAAGGGGAGCAGACGGTCGTGAGCATTACAAAAAGAGGAGTCAGGGGAAAGGGGCTGCTTGTTTTCATCGCACAACACCGCTGGAGGAGGCTGAAGTCTTCCGACGTGCACCCTCTGAAGCATTGCCATTCGTCTCACCACCACTCTCTGCGGACTGCTGCTGAGGTTGCGGGGGCGGGAGATGAGGAGGATGGTAGCGGTAATTGAGACGCTGATTCGAGGGGATACGCAGGAAGAAGGGATGTGACATCGCCGCCGCCAGGCAAATGCGGTCCGCTGGATCATATTCCAACATCTTTGAAATGAGATCAAACATATCTAGGGTGTCTTGAGTCTCCTCTTTGCAGTACCGCTGGAAAGAAGGCACAAACGGAAAGCACAGTTATCCCTCCACCGCCTTTTTAGGTGTCAAAATGACATAAACAACATGATTTTTGGCTGGTTACAAGACTTATGCACTTAACGAGAGCACGAGAAACCAAATCACATTTCGTTTGCATATGAGGCACAGACAAACCGACAGTGTTGATACTACTCTGACGAAATCAGTAGACATGCACATACCTGGAGGGGTCTGCAGGCAAGAAGGCGTTTTTGTGAATGCGTGGAGAGATGCTGCACAACACCAGTACGTGGACAAAAGTAATTCGAGCGTCTGGCATGCAAAACAAGCAAAAAAAGACACACATAATTGGACTTGGCATGCAGAAGAGAAAAGAGCATGCAAATAGAGAAGGGAAAGAGTGCGTGGAAGGCACTCACAAGGAGGGGTCGACAGTTCTCGCGTACGTAACGCCCCTCAGGGCTGTAGAAATCCCAATCCAAACGACCGTGGTAGAAGAAACCCGTGCTGGGTAAGGCGGGATCAGAGAGAGAGAGGGCATGAGCGAGTGAGGGTATAGCCATACCTTCTCTCCTTGCACTTTCTATCTCACAATTGTACGATTGATAGTATTGACCCATTCAACCCCATGCATCAAGTGAGTGTTCATCCGGAGGGCAAATTTTGAGCTTTTAGTGTCAGAATATGGGATCGCGGGGTGGATGGATATTCATTTTCCAACAAACACACACTTTTGATGCGTAATGAGTAAATCATGATGACCAATCCAATATTCGTCATGTATTTATCGTGGTAACTCTGTCTGGCATTCGGAGTATCATCAACTTCTACAATGGCTAACTACTACGTTATTGAGAAGGTTAATAAGTTTCTTCATTCACTAGAGACTGTTCAATCCCCTGTTCTCAAAGGCAGTCCTTTTAAGTGGCATCAAAAACACCAAAAAAAGGAACGTGGAAGTGAGAGAGCACGTACCGTGATTTCCGAGTCATTCGATAGGGGATGTGGCCGAGGGTTCGCTCCATCATGGCCAAGTGCTCGCGATTATCATGGGTCTGCACAAAGTATGCAAACATTTATTAATACGACTGTCCTATTGGCCATACAAATGACAAATTACGTGTATGGCGTAGGCCTACTTTTCGACTCTCAACCTCAAAAGCAGGTAAAAAGGTGTAAAACTAGGAGGTGGAACCTGCCTGAAAGAGGGTGTAACCGGTGTAGAGTTCGAATATGATACAGCCGATAGACCACACGTCGCATGGTTGGGACCAGCCAAGTTCTGAACAAATAGCATAAAAAGGAACGTCAGTTGGAGAATATAGAGGGAAATAGAGCAGGACAGAGGGAGAGAGGAAGGGAGGGAGGGAGGGAGAGGGGAAGAGAGAAAGACAGAGGGACGGACCAAGAATGACCTCGGGGGCGCGATAGTGACGAGTAGAGACGATAGTGGAGTGATGGTCGTAGTCGAAGGTCGCTGAACCAAAGTCGATGAGGCGTACGTCGGAGCACTTGACAATACGATCGTAGCGTCGCTTCTTTCGATTATGCACCGATATGTAGTCGGAGCGATTGAAGAGAATGTTTTCCGGTTTGAGGTCCGTATGTGTCAACTGGTTGTCGTGCATGAAACGCACTGCGTGACACAGCTGGTAGCTAATGTGCCGCACGTGCTCTATTGGATAGCCCACGTAATTGTTCTCCCTCTGCAATAAGTCAGTTTTGGAAGTAATAGGGAAGAAGGATACCAAGAAAGAAGAATACCGAAACACTGACCAAAAAGTCGAATACTGAAAGACCGAGGATATCGAAAGCCAGACAAATGTGTCCAAAGTAGTCAAACCAATCGAGTAGCCGAACACAGAGACTGTGGTGGTGAGAAAAAGTAGAGGGCGGTTTACAGTATCAATTTAAAGGAAAAAAAAGGTCACTTGTGACGATGGAGACACTTACTACTCATCATTGGGATCACGTTCACGTAGGAAATTCAGGACATTTATTTCCAGCATCGCAGCTTCTCTATACTTGTCCACGTTTTTGATTATCTTGAGGGCAATTCGCGTGTCCCTAAAAAAGTCCAATCAGCCAATCAGAATTAAGACAGGTGACAGGCGATAGTAAACGTATTTTGTGTATCACGAGACCTAATGGAGAGGGTCTAAGGGAATCCCAATTTTTCTCCACCCTTCTGTTTACGACTGTACTTATATGTGCAGATGATGGCTTGGGTCAGCAGACAAGATGAACGAGAGACATCACGTGGAAATGCAGTTATTTACAACAAGAAGGAGCCACATAGCTGGCTGATTTCTTTTTGTATTCAACTGTTAGAACTTTAACCTCTCTTGCCAAGGCGTGTAACAGTTTACTTCATTATCCAAATGACAAGTTCGGATAGCCTTGTGACTGTTACCGTTTGCACATTGAAACAGACAAGTGGCTTGTGGAGGAGGGACAGGCGACCCCTAGCAGTGACTAGACAGGCCAAAGCACACATGAGTGAGAGAAATGTCCGATGTACACTCACGTGTGGTGATCGAGACATTCAACGACTTTGCCAAAGGTTCCTTCTCCTAGTGTCTTGACAATCTCATCTAAAAGAGAAAAAAGTTGTGCAGAGTAAATGGTTTGTCAAGATTCCCTACAATTCTTCAAACAGCAACTCACATCGATCGAGAATGAAGTCGTGTGGACTATAGATGAGGTGTCCATCAACATCATCAAGAGGAGGAATTCTTGAGGACATGTCTTCCTCCGGTGGCTGTAAGGAAAAGGGGAAAAAACATAAAGACTAGAAAACTATCAAGGCGATAGCTTTAACTCACCGCCACACACAAAAAAAAGGAAAACAGTTGTTCTGGTACTCGTGACCACATGCCAAATTCGCCTTACCTGACTCGATCCATCATAACTTTCCACTTCCTGTTGTTGTTGCTGCATGCTGAGCTTACGCTGCTCTATGAACTTCTTCGCCCGCTGGCGTGCCTCAGCCACACGGGAAGAGCCATCAGCTGCCGTTATGGCAGCAGTACCACCCATTTGAGGTTGCACTTCTGGCCCCACACCCGCAGCCGCCGCCGCCGCCGCCTCCTCCTCCTTCTTCTGTTGATTCAATGCCATTTGCACGATAGCTGCATTTATCTCCTGGGTTTTTTGCGTGCGTCTTAACTGACGTCGCAACTTTCGCGATATCTCCACGTCCGACTCTTCTGATTCCTCTTCCTCTTCATCCTCGTCTCCATCCTCTTCCTCCTCCTCTTCACCATCAGCATCACGATGCTCAACCTGCTTTGGAGGCGGAGGTTTCGATGCTTCTTCTACCTTCTTCGGCATTTCAACCACCTTTAATACGGGTGCTTTTGAAGGTTCGAACACTATTTTTGGTACATCTACCGCCACTTTTGGTGCGAAAGTCGTTTTCGCATCGGAGGGTAGTGGTCCGTGAACAGAGATGGTAGAGACGCAAGCACGTTCGCTGTAGTCCTCAGAGGTGACCTCCATAGGAGTTGTTTGCACAAGGAGGGATGTGTGAACTGGGTAGGGCGGCTCTGCAAGGGTTTCAACAACATCCACAATCTGTCCACTGGCTGGCCACAGGAATCGCTGCTGCGGGCTGCCACCGCCTGTAAGCGAATGCTGCTGCTGCAACGGTGGGCCTAAGCGCGCGCGACGCAGTGGAACGCCACGGGAGAGGGGCACAACTGCAGGGAGAAATTGTTGAACGCCTACTCGCCTGCCACCTCCCTTGTCAGTGGCGGGCGTTCGTTGACACAAGGGACAGGTGTCCCTAGGGCCCAGTTGCAGAGCCTCGGTCTGAATGGCCGCGTCCCGTGTTGCGATGCGCTTTCGTGCTGCCTCAACCAACGCTCGTTTCTCTTTCTCGCCTACCAACTGCAATCGTAAGAGCTGGTAGTCTGATCCTACATTAGCAAGCATATTTAGGAGGTTATTAAGTGATGGCGAGGCGACATTTGGAGAGGAGGGAGTGGTATTGCCAGCAGCAAGAAGGAGAAGGCTGCGCTCGTGCTCTTGCTGCTCCGCGGCCACTTTGGCAACAGCGGCCTCGAGTTTTCGAAAGAGCATAGAGTTCTCCATGTCAGCAATTGAAGTGCCGTTGTTTTGAGCCTGCTGGGGTGCTCGGGTACCATTTCGATCAGCAGGAGGTGAGTAAGAGGACTCGCGCGATGCAACCGAACCTCTACGCGGTCCAACAAGGCTGGGCTGCGGTCTGGGTGGTGGTCTAGAGGCACTCATTTCTAGGCATTCAAATCGCGATGGTGGTGGAAAGGGAATAATTACTGATGACTCCTCCCGTCGCTTTTTTCCACCAAGTTCCGATACTGAAATGACTTCGGCTTCCGCGTCGTTTGTCTCGAAGTCAGAGACAAGTTCAGAAGAGATGGGGGAACTGCTTTCGGAGGAGGAAGAGGTTGAGACGGTGTAAAGAAGGTCTTCTTCTTGGGAGACAGAAAAGGCTTCCACGGAATGCGCAAGAATTGAGTGTGCAAAGGTGGAAGCTGTGCGAAGGGACGGTGTGAGAGTGTGAGCACAAAAATGCGGCTGATTGGAAGACCAGGCCGTGAGCGCAAAGCGTGAAAGCGGGGCTTCCACGCAAACGGCGACTACCGCCGGAGGCCGCGGTGTCGAAACGCGACGAGGTGGAGCTGGGGGAGAGGAGGAGGAGGCGGACTCCCAATTGCCGGAGGACTGACGCTTCGCTGTACCGGTAGTAAAGGCCTTCCGAGGTGTCGGAATAGATCGGTAGGCCGGAACAACAGTGGTGGCAGTAGTAGTGGGAGTAGCAGCAGCAGGTGACCACGAGGTGGTGAGAGAGTTGTGTTGATGTTGTTGGTGATGATGATGATTAGCAGTGAGGTTGAGGTTTGACGCGGAGGCCCGAGAACGGAGCCCGTTTGGGCTAGGGGAACTGGCTTTTTGACCCAGTTGTGTGGATGCGAGGCAGCAGCAGAGGCAGCAGAAGAGACGCCGTTTTGTTGTGTGTGCAGCACAGACCCGTGTCTTTACGCGTGTGTATGTGTGTGTGTGTGTGCGGATGTGCACACGCCTACACCCACATCCACACAGTGTGATGTGATGTGCGTATGTGTGCGTCCGTGCGGACGTGCGTGTCCACGCGGATGTGAAATGGGCAAATGTTGCTACCGCCATACACCTTCGACCAATCGATAGCTTGCGTGCCTTATCGATTGCACTGTGCACGCACGAAAACGAGAATTTCAGATCGGAGGCAAGTGTATGCCTATGCGCATAAGTGTGTATGCCTGTACCAGCGGATGAAACACACACACACCCACGGAAGGAAGTACACTTCCGATTAGAAACGAGAACCTACTAGCCGTGTGGAAGCTCTGTCAGCCGTGATGAATTTAGACGGTCACATTAATGGAAGCTCTCAACCCACAGCGATGCAACTACCCTAGGTAGCTAAAGCTTCCGCTGTAATTAGGTTCAAAGTATGGCAGAGAGAGAGGAAGAGAGAGGAGAGAACAAAGAAGACACGAACCGTGGCCAATGAAGGTGCCTTGTAGCGTCGTCTTGGTGTGGATGAACGAGAGTTGGAGAAAGAAGGTGTGGTTTGCGCGCTAGGCGAAGTATCCGAGTCGTGAACAACGATGACTGAAGGCGATTTGCTGAAGTAGAAGAGGAGACTGAATATAGCCTGAATGAAGGCACGTAAAAGGCTGACTGGGGATAACTAACCGAGAATAGCCATGACGATAACGACGGCTATGGTGAGATATGGAAGAGGAGGAGGAAGAGGAGGATGAGGAAGAAGAAGAAGAAGAAGAAGAGGAAGAGGAAGAGGAGGAGGAAAAAGATGAGGAAGAGGGAACGGAAGACTGGTTGCGATAACGACGATTACGTCTCGAGGCAGAAAACATGGGCGTTCGGTTGGCATGACCACGGGTTTCAAATCGGCGATGTTGTGGTGTACCTTTGGGTCGATAGGCTAGAGTGGAAACAACATTCCGATCCGCTTCTGTAGTTGAAGATAGATTTGGAGCCTAAGGCGGCAATAAAAGTAACCGATTATGGCGATTATGAAGGATTTAAAAATCCTATTTAATATATTAAGGCTGAAAGAAATAACACGGGCTTGTGGAACCATCAACTTTCCAATTGGTGGTCCTGCTAGGACTTGAAATTGAAAGAAATGAATGGAAAGATTGGACAAAAAATGTAAGAAGTTATTGCTAATAGAAAGACTACTAATGTAAAGCAAACTTACATGGGAACGATGTGGGGGATTGCGGTGACGACGAGGATGTTGGTAACGGCGAGGAGCAGAGAAGTTATGACTGTGGTGATTAACGACGTCAGGAGATTGGGAAGAAGCTAAGGAGGATCTACGAAGCCTAACCCGAGGTCCGTCGGTGGTAGAGTCGGGGAGTTGACGCCGAACGCTATCATCATTACTACTTTCACATGAGGAGTCCAGATGTCTATGAGACCTGCAAATGTCTCCATTGCGATGATTTCCACTAAAAAAAACACACACACACACTAGTACAACAATTCAAAGCATTGAAGTCTTCTTCCTTAAAAAAGGAAATTCTTAGTTTACTTCACGTAGGTGGTCTAGTGGAACTCTTTTAGGAACGATTAAATATCCACTCAACGAAATAAAATGCTGATAAGGCTAAGGAAAGCCAGTATGATGGAGGGAAGGGGAGTTAACAAAGGAAGAATTTTGATGGGAATTAGGAATGATAAGAGCAAATGCAATTCCAATTAATTCATCATTTCCCCAACCCGTTTATGCACTCATACAAGGCAAAACGGGAGGTAGAAACACACCACAATTATGGTAACATTGATAAACAAGATGTCGGAAGGGCAGGGAAGTTGATTACTTAGTCATACTGACTTATCCAATTCAACAGACATGGCCTAAAAAGTCTAGCAATTAGACATCTCTCAAAACCAGACTTGCACGCAATGAATGACTAGACAAATATCTCAGTTGACGGGCTGTGTTTCGACCCCCCTCCCTCCCCCCGTCTCCCTCCATACCATCAATAACTACGGCTGTGAGGTCAAACCGTTACCCCTTTTGCTTTTCGGATTATGAATAGCTGTGGTGCCGATCCGTGAGGGCAAAAGGTGATAGAAAAAGAGGAACAGGTTGGTACGCCTTGATCGTAATGGCCATCATGACAAAAACATGGAGATTGTGAACAAATTGGCCAACACTGGGATGAAGATTAAGCGGAGCGAAACTGGACAACGATGGACGATCCAAATGTAGTTTGCATAAGCAGTTTTTCAATTAAATCACTATCCGTATAATCTGTAACCGTTCAGTCTTACCTATTAAGAGAGGCACCAAAAGGCTGCAAGTTAAACCTCAATCCGAGGACACAAAGGCTTGGACGTCCCCTTTCCAACCTAACGCCTCTTACAGTCTGCGAGGAGGCCTCACAACCTCGACAGGTAGTATGAGAGGAGTTAAAAGGCTAATAACGAAGAATAGGGCATAGAGGTGAGGATACAACCACCCCAAGTGAAGTTGTGGAAGAATAAAACTTCCTCCCAACTGGATCTCCAGCCAAGGCTGCTTCCTATTTGCCTACTGTTCAGGAAGCGAAGACTACACAGGTAAAGAAGTTGTTCATGCGGTGCACCAGGCGATAGCCGCAGACTTCCAAATAATGTAAAAGTAAAAGGTTTGAAAGGAGGTGCATGAGGATGTAAGTAGCGGATGAATGGTGGTGTGGTTCGTTGATGGACAACAAGGTTCATTTCTCTACACAAGAGAATCAACAGATTTAAATTAAACTAAAAATTTCTACCCCACATTCAAGCACTAATCATAACGATTGCAACATGGAATTCGCTGTTACGGTAATGGAGAGAAAAGATCTGCCGACAAGCATGAATTGCAGTGGTCTTGAACGTAACTGCCAAGTCATTAAATACTGCCGAGTTGCGTAACTGAAGTCTCGGACAGAGGATTGAAAATCGAAAGGCCGCGCAATAACCATACGCACTTCAACAGATGAAATGGAATTTGCACACCCCAGACTGGTGCACATTTGTCCGACATTAGCATCCCATAAATGCATTTTCGTCTATGCTTACAATCGACTAGTCGTTGTAGCAAACAAACGTGACACTGATTTGCACAAATGCCCTTCAATTTCGACATCAATTCAGACTAGTGTTACAGTCAAAATTCGGCAGCACTGTAATATTACTCTACCGAGGTCGACACTCGAAAACCTTCTGATGCCAAAGCAGTCCCCGCCCAAGACTTCACACAAATCAGTGCAAATGGACAAGCCATACATGCCATGCTCGTCATACCTCCATTCCACCTGTTCTGCAGAAATGCGGTCCAACACATCCTCTTCCTCAAACCACTCACATCACCAACACCACCACCACCATTAGCACCAACACAAACGATTTCGTCGTGTTAAGTAGGGCCAAACAACCAAATCTAAAATGGTCGTCCTCAACAGGCATTATTTTCTATCACAACCACAC
>UYWX01000491.1:0-12451 GCA_900622495.1 Hydatigera taeniaeformis
CCTTAATTAATGTGGACAATACTCAATGAGACTTTGTTTATTCAATTCGCTTCGAAAATTAATAATAACGCTAAACGTGGAGAGTTGCCTTCTCCATCATTTCCGTTTATTATAAACCAGTTGCTGCATCAAGTACAGTCCCAAAGTTTCGACTTAGCTTGCGTCAAAACACGGGCTTTGATCATCAAACAAAAACCGGAACTTCAACCAGCCTCTGGCAACTGCACCAAATGAACCGCCTCAATTTCATCAGTTTTTTTTCCTCTAAGGTCGAACTTTAAGTGATGCTGTAAATGCGAAATTTGACATTGGTGGTTTCAGAGGTAGTAATGCGGTTGTTGATCGCATTTTGTTCAGTTACTAGAAGACACAAGGAGGGCAACTCCGCACTGGATTTGGCAATGCAAATCAAATGCAAACCAATTTCTCCTCCACTAGATTAGTGAGACAAAAGCCATACAAATTCACCGTTCTACTATCATATTTGCGTCGGAAAAATTGCCAACCAGCAATTAGTGAAGTGCGTAAAGGAATAACCAATCAGTAAATTTTATACTCTGCAAATGGCTAATTTTTTGAAACAATTTTTTAAAAGCATTATGAAGAGCTGTTTTAGAAAATGTTTTAAATGACCACGTGAGTCTGTGCTGAATGAGAGCACTGGTTGTAGCCATTTGTGTTTCATGCCTGACGTCTTCTTGTTGCAATTCCTGCCTTTCAGCAAAGATGTGCGTCTACCAGTTCAGCTTCAACGCGCTATGGCTGCTGAAGCCGAAGCTGCAAGAGAAGCCCGCGCTAAGGTAGGGCATTACTTTGACTCTCCTTTGCAGAATCTGCCCAATCCACTGCACAAAGTGTTCATAACAATTGGCAACACCATCAACGACATCAAAAACGTGATAATTGCATGCATTACAACAATTAAGATAAGGATAAGAATCGCAAACATCTTTTTGGCCAATAATTGCTTGGCGTCACGAATTTATCCTCCCAACCGTTCTCACCGCCTTATCCGCCTATTGCAAAGTCAGCGGAAAGGACAATTAAGGTTCGAATGTGCTGTGCGTGCAGAAAATTTCCTCCTCATTCAGCTAAGAGTTTACTTCTTTTTTGGCGTCCCTTTTGCTAAGTCGAAAAGCTTGCGGACAATCAGCATAGACCGGTGCCAACGGACGCAACCCTCCTCCATCCCTAGTCAGGTCATTCCCTTTGCGCATAATTAAATTCGGAAGGCGCAACAGAAAAGCGAAAGACAGGAAAACTCACCACTTGATTCTTTCAAAAGTTGGTTAGGGAGATGGGTTTGCGTTGCTGAAAGCAATAATGAGCCCGCGCCTGCCTCAATCTGATCTGCATGCTTTCCACCACTACGATGTAGAAACTAGTGGTATTTAAATGTGCGCAGTTAATTTTAAACAGAATTGAACTAACCAACCTATTTGTTTGTTGATTAAAAAAACACCAATTTAATCCGTCGTAAGAAATTTTTCTTCAGTGCTGTCGGCAAGGTGGCATTTATGATGAAGATTCGTGGCACCAAAAGACGTCAAAAGGTGTGATAAATTTCACTTGACAGAAAGAGTTAGTATGGATAGAATTAATTCTTTTGGTTAACAAAGCCAATTTGACGGTTCAGACGATAATCACATATACACAAAACTTGTTTTAATCGGAAAGAGAGTTAATTGTCTCTTTCGAATGGAGAGGGACTCCAAGCCACATGTGTGCTTGCATTCCTTTAACTTCGCTGTCGACCAACACTGTATAAACATTTCAAATAGCAAATACATGAACGAGTAAGGTGTTGGAAGGTCCCTTCCACTGCTGCCCCTCCTCCTTTCACCACTCCACAGAAGACATCTTCCCTTATTCCTGACTTTACTTCTGATGGTTGCGTCAAAAGGTGGGCATTCTTCGCAATGAAACTGCAATTTTTTGAATAACAAAAAGATACTTTATAAAATGGCCTTCCGGTGAATCCTGCAGCAATAAGCTATAAGTTGAAGAGGAAATAGTTTTGCATCAGATAAAATCGCCAGGTGCTAAATGCACACATTGAGGGCCGTTGGGAGTTTCCCACTAATTTAATTCTGCCAGTATTTTGTAAGATGGTCAGCAAATTCTCCAGACAAAGATGTGTGTTTCATTGTGCCACTTTATTTGCCCAAATTTACTTTTAAAGAGGCGCAAAAGTGTAGTTGATTTCCTCGTATGCCAACTGATGACATTGCTGGACATCTGCCAGCTCAAATGATGGGGACTGCTTCAATCAGCACTCCCTTGGGAGGCTAAAACAAAATGTTTTTATGTCTGCTATTTGTAAGGGCACATTAATTGGATCCTCACCACCCAGCATTATCAGATTTCATTTAGGTATTTTGGTATTTGGATTCGTTCTAAGGGCAGTCCCAATTCTAACGAGGTTGTAAGTTTAGCAGTAACTTTGAGTTGCTCAGATCAGGAGGTTGGTTCATTTCAGGCTTGATGTAATTTCCCTTTATTACTTTTCCTGGTTAGAATCTCAATTCCATTAGAGCTGGTGCTAGCAAATCTCTGCGAGGCTTAATTCGTGGTACGACATTTTCTGTTAAAGCACTTTCGGGTGGAATTAATCACGAGTCATAATTGAGTACGACAGAAAATTGAGAACCAGCATTTGCAATAACTTCACTAACAAATGCACCAAGACTGAATGCAACTGCTTCAGCAGTTAAACAATTTATCCAAACATTTTAGGTTATTGCAGCCAGAGGTGAGCAAAAGGCCTCACAGGCCCTGAAGGAAGCAGCAGACGTAATAAATGAGTCGCCATTCGCCATTCAATTGCGCTATCTGCAGACGCTCAGTACAATTTCGGCAGAGAAGAATTCTACTATCATCTTCCCGCTGCCAGTTGACCTTGTGACGCACTTTATGCAGGGCAAGCCCTCCTCTTCCTCCCTCTCCGCCATCCCTCCCTCTGCGGCTTTTACTCTTGGTGGCGGTGGTGGCGGTGGTGGAGGTGACTCCTCGGACAGCAATCACGCCGCCGCCTCTGCTGGCGGTCATCAAGGCTTCGGTGTTCCTCCACCGGCTCGTCGACGTCAGATCGTTGGTGCTGTAACCACTTCACCGACAGCAGCCAATGAAGCGTTTGCTGTGTAATGGTACACTCTTCCCGTCCCTTTCTGTACTCCTTTTTACATCTACCTACACCTATTTACTATAATGGAGTGCTCTCAAGATCGTTTTTATTCAAGAGCGGTCTTCCCTCCCTAGCTGTCCTTTTCCTATTCATCCTTAAGCTCATACCCACTCAAATTATAGATTTATATATGTATATGTACGTATCGATACACTGCGCAAATGATGAACTCATCCATGGCCGTTTATCTGTATTCATTGTGTCTGTGTACTTGTTTTTGATTGTATTTAGGTGTGTACAAGATCGTCTAGAAATTAGCTGTGTGTCACACCACATGTACTGTAACATAAATGCATAATTAAACTACCACCCCATCAATGCGACTCTGCTCATTTGTGTAAGGCGAATGGTTGTGCCATGCTTCTCTCTGTGGAGTTACGCATCTTTGGATGATCTCTTGAAACATTTATGCGCACGCCTCAGTTTTAACAGAACAAGTGGAAGCTCTAACACATGCAGGACGCTGCCTTTTACCCAGCATGGACTGAATTTCGTAATGGCAACCATCGATAAATGATTGTGATGCATTCACAATTCCAAGAGACTAGTTGAAGATTCGTTTTCTGACTCGAGGACAATGAAATTGATGGTGGATTAGGAACGACTGGGTTACAAATGGGGTCTTCTCTTTCAGGAAATATGATATCGTTTAACCTAAATTTCTCATCTCAAGCAAATGACCCGTCGATATAATTTGTACCTCGATTCACAAGAATACCCCATCGTCCCACATTCCTGCTTGCTATCCTAAATGGCCATTCGTCTAATACCTTACGATGTACGCACTGGCCACCTCGGGCGGGTCACACTCGCCATTTAATGCCTTGCTGTGGTTCCTTCACAAGGGAATGCTTTTTATATCCATGAGGTTAAAGGTCCCAACTTGGCTGGTAATGTTCTTCTCTACATAACACTTCTGAGGGTCAATCAGAAGTTGGACGTGTATTGCAGTAAGGCCACAAGTGTCGACCTGCTAGATACGGTGTGTCCCTAATCTCTCAACGTGCTGTCTGACTACGAGAGAGCTCTGCATGGAATTTAGCAAGAAAATAGCAGAAAATAAATAGCCATTTCCTTTTATAAATCAATAAGATCTTGTACTGTTTAAAAAGGATAAATCATTTATGAAGGAGGAAATTGTCGGATTATATTGGTAATATTAATGTCCAACAGAGCAGTCGGGGCGAGAATTTATAGGCCAAATAAATGTCAGAGTCTCGCACCAGCTTCCCTTAAAATGATAGATTTCCGTGAGCAACACTTATGCAGTAGTCAGAAAAGAAGTGTGTCAAGTCGGGGAAGATATGGTGTGAAAGTTTTTCTCCTTATAGAGGCAAATTGTTTCATTCAACACAGGAAATTAGCATTATCCTCCCTTGACAAATGCGAAATACTTATTGCAAACAAAAGAACACAATTACTAAAGACGTGGTAAAGTGATCATTGCAATGGAGGCAGATTTAAAAGTAATTAAGTGTTCGCAGATGTAATAGGTTGAATGTTGACTTGACTGACCTCTTGGGGGCTTCGCCTTGGCATCTTCAGCAGACAATCGGACCTCAACACCATCGACAGCTCATATTCCGCTTCAGTACTCCGTCCTCTCGCCTATCAGTGGGAGAAGGGTGCTGATGTACGAAAGGTGGGAGCTCACTCATATAACAGCCGAGACCTTGCAGATAACGAAAAAAGCCTACACTTTGCATGGTAGTTTGTGCATTCTGCTCTATGAAAAAATGTCCAACATCGTTTTTTTCACCCTAGGGTGCATTCTCCTGCCTGATACGTTAGCTGCATGCAATGACTGGGAGGCTACACTGCTTCTGTCCACGCAATTTAGATGAACTACAAAAGTACTTTTGTCCAGCAATTTGTCTCACATTATAATTCGTTAGTTAGTAACAGTTGGAGTCTTTGTAATTACTCTTAATAGAAGTCCATCTTTAACCAACAACTCTGTGTCTAGACCTGTACGTCACACAGTCAATCATTTGCAAACAAATTTTAATTACCAAACGGCTTCCTTCGTTAACACTTTCGCCACTTAGGCAAAGGTGTCAAATTATTTCCAGCATGAGCTTATCCTTACATTACCAAAAGTCACTTTGTTTGTGATGGCTTGCGGGGACAAGGACAGGTCATTCCATGTATTCCATAACAAATATACCTTAAGGTGAAGCAACATCTTTCTTGG
This sequence comes from Hydatigera taeniaeformis, assembly GCA_900622495.1. NCBI lineage: Eukaryota > Metazoa > Platyhelminthes > Cestoda > Cyclophyllidea > Taeniidae > Hydatigera > Hydatigera taeniaeformis. Next base: position 5,379 of record UYWX01000491.1, read on the forward strand.
CAAAACTTGAACATACCATTTGTCGCGTAGTTTCCTAATCATTTGGAAGGTAAAGCAAACTGCGTTTTGCGATTTCCATGACCAAGACCAAAGACATCAAATGATTTTCAAATTGCACTAAAGCCTTCTAACTTCATTACACGATATGCTAACTGCTTATCTGAGCTTTGTGTGTCAGCAGAGACCTAAACAAGCGGAGTGATGGCTCAGTTAATAAAGAGAGTTAAGAGCTACCTTGCCACAACGGAAAATAAAAGCTCAAAGGTCCACTTAAACGAGAAATTCCTTTAAGGCCAGCATCTTGGTGATCTTTCATTAAGTGACAAAAGATGACTAAACTTCGGATAGACCGATTTTGTGTAACTCAGGAATTGTTGTCATCTCAATATGAATTGTCAAAGAGGAGGAAAATGGGAGGAAGAAGGAAGAGAGATAAAAAGACTGAGGTAGTCTGGTCTAGAGGAAACCCGAGTATCTCCAACATCATTGTCACCTTTACTTAATCCACGAAAAGCTGTTATGGGTAGTCGTTGCAAGCTGTTCGAAGTTCTGCCTTTCCTGTCATGTCCTGTTTTGTTTACTGCTTCCAATTCTTGGCGGACAAGCCCTAGAGCTGATAACAAACGCCACAAAATTTTTCTTCCTTTTAAGCTGGAGCAACTTTTTTGACTGCCTTTGGGGTATCTTACAGTCCGCCTCTTGTGCTCTCACTAGTGATCTCCTCTCCCTATTTCAAAGTCATGACAGTCTGTTGAATTACTAATTCCTGCATCTAAATTAATAGCGAAATGACCGCCTTAAACATGTTTTTGGTCAGTAAAGTAGTCAGGTACTTCTCACTAGTTTTCATAAACAGGTAAAAACGAAGAAAAGTAACTTCGAGAGTGAACAACATTTAACTCTCTCCTTACAATAAAATAAAAATTCCATCCCACATTTTGCATTGTCTTTAGCAATCTTTAATGTCCGATGCTGTCTGATCACGCACCGTGAACGAAGTTGGAGACTCTTCTCCTGTGGCTGTGGCAGTGACCACGTTTACACTTGTGTTAGTGCAGTTTTACAATTGTCGTTTGAAAAAGGGCACTGAGATTCTCGCTACAGGGTGGAATGTAGGCCACAAGCCCGCTAATGCTCGAGGGTTGGATGGAGGGAAAGTGGCCTCTTGGGAACGGAGGTTAGTATTCTTAAAGTGAAGAGTGTAACGATTGGGCGGAGTTACGACACTTTCTTTTGGGGCTTCTTTGTTGCGAACTCAAATGCAATCTCTTTTGCCACTCATGACAGAACAGAATCTTAACGTTTCAATAAAATTAGTGGAAAAAATTGAATTGTGATTTTGGTGCATTAGATGTGTTCTATCAAAAATTATCACTGGGGAATAGAGGCGTTGCTCATATCAAGAAAGGATACAAAGGAGTCCTACCCATTCAATTTTGAAGTAGATCCTTGCATCGGAACTCGTGGTCTAGCAAGGACAAATCAAGGGGTAGGAATAACCAACTGATCCCGCATGGTACATTCCATTACATCAATTTTATCTTTACCTATATTTTTCCAGAATTGACAATAAACTTGATACTCCTAACAGAAAACGCCTTTCCCTGTTTTTATTTGTTTAATTTGGGCCTATAAGTGCCTAGTAAAGTTTTGGGTAAGAGTTAAAGGTAATAAAAAGAGGGACTAAGCACTTCAAAGACTCAACGGTTTAATCTTTGGAAAGTATAAAATGTATGCAACGCCTGAGGCTTGTCAGAAGACATCGAACCCAAGACGCTGGAAAGGTTTGTGCATGATTGTGGTGAAGAAGACCTGAAGAATGCGGCATTGGTACCGGACCGCCAAGTGGGTGAGTAAATAGTGGCGACTGAAGTATTTGCCACTTTAGACCGAAATGTTGAAAAAATATCAGAAGTGCTTCAGTCGTTTCCCTCTTTTTAACGCTCTTATCTGCAGTCCTCATGTTCAGCCTCCCTCATCGGCCATCACACCGTAGCCGCCACTAAAAAGAAATACTTGGGAACCAACGGCGCAGGCAATCGTACAGTCATGAAGCAAAGAAAATGGACGACCACAACATCACACTTCCCTCGTGGCAATCCTGCCGGATATGGAGTTGTGTCCTGTTTAAAGAGCTGTTTTAGGGAAGAAGGAGTGTACAGTCGATAGCGCAGCAACGCGTATTAGTCCCAAGGTTACATCCGTAAAGACCGAATCAGATATTAGGGGACGAGATATGACATGATTTCCTAGGAATGGGGTTTAGTGTCCGATTTTCTTTAACACTTCATTGCCTTCCAATTACATTCCCATTCAGGCTTTGCCCAGTTGGCGAGGAGGCAACGACATCTCATCGTCACTAAGACGACACTCATACAGGCACTGCAAGCAGCTAAGTAACAGTCGTTTTCAAATGGCACACTACTACTATTAGTATCGTTTTAGTGGTTAGCGGCTTCCCTGATGAATTTGGGACTGATATCATTACGAGATCTCCCATTCGCAACTTGTGCACCTCTTTCATCAAATTAGAATATCATATGTTGGAATAGAAAACATGCTAGAAGTTCTTTGGTGTCTCACCGACAAGTTAGCCTCCAAGCCTTAGGCAAAGGCAAAAGAAGGCACAACATTAGGCTGAGGTACGTATTGCCGATACAAAGTAGGGTTGGATCGAGAAACTGGAATGGTACGTAAGCTAAGCTGCTCAGCAGAAAAGACAAAGCAGGGCCTAGAGTGCTTGCAACTTTGGTATTAAGAAACAAAAATAGTATAATGATTTTGTGTGTAAAGGTTTTTTTGTATCTCCTAATTCGGCTCATTTTTTACGGTCTCATGGTGTGTGTAGACTGCTCCTGCTTGGGTGGTGCACCTTGCCTCGTGGTGACAGCCAGACTGAAGTTTCATGCATGCTTCGTGAGAAGGCAGCTTTAAGGCTTTGCTTCAAGAGCGCTCACACTGCTCGAAGCGGTCGCTCGAAAGCGCGACACATCCACTCAGTGAGGGGTCGGTAACCCAACCATTCTAAGGCCGAAGGGGCCAAGTCTCATTACCATGAAGAACTTATTAATGCAATGCTATTTTGAAATTGGAAGGATGTTATTGCTTAGTCTAATGAAAGGCAACATTTACCATCAAATTGGTCATCGTACTGTGGATTGTACTAATCAGAATGCAAACCCTCTTGCAAACCAATGAAGTCATTTTAAAGTGTTCATTTACACAATCAAAGATGATGTCTATCACATCCCTACTGACAAACATCTTGCGAATATAAACCAAAAAGGCCAAAAGTACCACAACCATTCTTGGCCAGCTGAGTGACAATATACAATGGTAAATTTGATGACTAAATGAGGCAGTTTAATTATGACCGATGCGGTTATTATTGCAACTGTTGCTCCAAGGCCTCAAAATCAGCGACAAAATCGCGTTGCTTGTGTCTAGTCGACTACAATCGTACTCAAACTAAAGTGTTCTGTCAGCACGTCCATTTCGGCAACAAAGGAGACTGACGTCATCGCGCATTATTTTAACCCCAATAATTCTTCACCTCCTGCAGAGCAAAATTCTGGTCGCAATTTTAGATGAAGTTTGCTGTGCATTAATTTGTATACGAAGCAAAGGAGTACAACCAAACTAGTGGGAACCGCCTCATTTATTCCACTTTAGGTAAAACGAGTAAACGACTTTACAGCCTTAAATTTGTCCAGCCCTCACATCCTCCTCCAATCCTCAACTTATTTAATGTGACTCAGACAGGCATGACTGAGCAGCACTGAAGTGAAAACAAGGTAGGAAGAAGCGAAAGAAGTACAAGCCTATTCTTACGAAACTACTTGAAATGCCATTCGTTATTAGCTGATTGCTTTAGGACCAGCGGTTTTACCATTACCTGTGGACTTGCGTGAGTACCAACACATTTATCCTTCCCCTTCGATAGACCTCCCAGTGGCATCGCTGGAAGCTGTCGCCTTTGTTGCATGCAGATAAGAAAGTTGATTCGAGGGGTTTAGTAGGCGTTGTCATTTATGAAGCGAAGATTTAAACAATAGCAGTTTTTTGGCAACGCTCAACAGAGAGGAAGAGCATAAAATCCTATTTTTCTACACAGGCACTTATGGCTTCGCCTCCGCTGATAACCCCGTCAGTCCATTCCGGGTGTCGCCAAAACATTTTCAATCACGAACCGTGGTTTCTTTCGACATGAGACGTCACTGAGGCAAAATTTGCGGAAAGTTTTGTCATTCTTTTCGCTTAACTACTGCTTGCATTTTTTGATATTCTTGCATTTAAGCGTAAACTTACATACCAAATTATTGTCCTTTAAATTCCACTCGCTATTCTTGATTCAATCCCAAATTTTAGGCAATACAATTGAAGACTTACGCTTTATCAGCCCCCGAGATCTCCATGACACTCTCTGACATGTGCATTCTCCACTTCGTAGACCATGGCCCACATTTTGTTTAAAGAAGTCTTGCTCTAAACCCCCCCCCCCCATTTACCTCCTTACATCATGAATAGCGAACGACCTCTACAGTCATTTCAACTTCCTTACCCTAAAGTTCTTTTCAACTGTCGTAGGGTTGGACTTAATGGCCTCATGAATTTTCAGTTAGATCCAAAGTACTCCCAAGCACAAAAATAAGTTGTAAGGAGTTGGTGACCTCATGGTTAAGTTGATATACTTTGATTGGTCAGAGGAATCGTGTCCTGCCTTCACCTCAATTCGACTCCTTTTCCATACAACATTGTTGGAAATAACAAGTCTGACGTGACGGTATTACAGTCTGGTGGGGGGATATTAGACTCTCTTGCCTTTCCATGTCAGCAAGAGGGCAGAAAAACAAGTGCTTAAAGTCGGCTTTGTTGCAGTACCTGGATGCGTTCATCATTTAGGGCATCACATCAACTTTGAATACGCTCTCTTTCCAACTGGTCGGCACAGAGGCGTGCGAAAGTCACGCATTCCTATTTTCTAACAAATAGAAGCCTTTTTCTGAAGTTTCTCAAAAGTAAATTGACAAGGACGGGTCTGCAGTCTCCTAATGCAGATAACATCATCAGAAAACGACATATAATTGCTCCCTTCTCCTTGTTTTGGTTTATTCATCTGTTGGAGTTAGGTAAGGGATGTACTTTCATTCACTTTGGCGAATGTTGTGAACTATGGCCCTTTTAATTAGGGGAAGGGATGCAGTTGCTCCCAAAAACTCTTATCTTTCGTCACGACAAGCAGGTTACAGTCTTCACGTTTCTAATTTGAAACTACTGAAATGTTAAGAAATCCAATAGTGACTGCATTGAGTTTGCGCTAAAATATTGGCAAGTAATGTTTTATTATCTCGGAATTTCTTTATAATGTCGATTCAGAGAATAATGTGCCGATTGCGATGGATAGGAGAACATGCTGCTCAACATAACTACAATGGCTGGGCCTTAAACAAAGAACACTCCAGAAGTTTTACGTGTTCAACTTCTCTTGCTGTACGTCACAGTGCAGTCATTGATGCGAGGCAAAACACTCACATACAAACCAACCACTCCAGTCATCGTATCGCCTACAAGTAAGGGGATGCTTGACTGCAGTGTCACTGTCACCTGGTGACAGTTTCGGCGGTCCTAGAAATTCGTTATAATTGAGGAATGGAAGGAGGTTGTGTTGACGATTGCGTATGCGCACCGCTGGTAGTGATGGTTTCCTGAGATGTAGAATTGTTTCCACTATAACACTTTTCAGTAATGACTACCTGAGTTCTACCCAGAAAGTGGAGAAAGGAAGTACCGTGATTTTACCACAAATGGCTCTGCTCAAAACCCTTTATGGCCGTGGTCTAGTACACTGTAGGTGTTAGTAGCATTCATGCAGAGCAGACCAGTGAGTCATTTGTAAACGTTCTTGTAAAGAGTAGGCGTAGATTCTCCCCTCTGCAAAAGACGTTTTTCTTTTGTCGCACTGAGGCTTAGTATGCACACGATAGAAGTAAAGACTGGTGTTTAGCGCTTCACTTCCCCTTCTTTCTGCCGCCGATAGAGCCACGAGAATTCTTTAAAGAAACGCTTTTATGTCTTAGAAGCCCTTTTGTTTAGAAGATACGCTAACGCAAGACGATAAAATCTAAAAAAAATTAAAGACCAAACAACATAACAATATAACAATCGAAATTTTTCAGGCTTGTAACGATTTCCGCTTCGTGTACTTTGCAGTTGAAGGCTTGTTATTTACCTTTTACCTTACTCTTTAAAATGAGCATGTCTTATTACCTCCACACAGACTTAAACCTACCGTGAAGGTAAATGTGACACCTCCTCCAAAGAATGCTGAATTAAAGAATGTTTGTCATCGGATTTGTTTTTAACATTCTGCAGCAATAAAACTGCAAGTTAATAATCGCGCTGAGGCACAAATGCTTGATTAAATGATGCTAAGGGAAAGAGGTGGAGAGGCAACAACTTCTCTTACCTCTGCCTGGAGGTACAGTATACCACGTCGAACTGTACCATTGAAGTGTGAGCCACCAATAAAAATGTCAGTTTCCGGCAGTCTTTAGCCAATGTTGCGGGTTGGCTAACTGTTTGAAGGAGGTCGTGGGATCCTGATTAGTGATTTAAAAGGAAATATTTGCTGCCACGATAGAGTAACCGAAAGTGGAATCCATAAAGCACACTCTGCTGGGCCTTTCTATTTTCCAGTGGCGCTCGCGCACAGGTCATGTGACCTCGGCTACGTTGCTTCAAGGGGGAGGGGATAGAAAAATAAATGCAGATCAGCAAGAGAGGAGACAATTTGATCACTACGTCGTTAGACTTTTAAAAGCTCTTCCATTTCCTTAATTAGTCTCGTACATATCTCAGTACATCAAATAATTCCAACAATGCCAAAGCGTAGACGACGTTTTTAGTATGCGACATCAGAACTTCCATCGCAATCAATGCTTGCTTCGAGTTAGCAAGCTCAAATGACCAAGTGACACAGTGGAGAGCACTTTCACTACCCAATTCTAGAGGTGAGATTGATAATCTACTTTTCATTAGTGCAGATAGAAGTTGTCTCAAGATGATCTGTTTCG
>UYWX01000492.1:0-12425 GCA_900622495.1 Hydatigera taeniaeformis
TTTGTTTCAAACCCTACTCAACCACTTATTGCCATTCACTTTTAGAGCTTTCACTTAATTTCCGAAACACTTGCAAAATGCCGCAAGTTAATAAGGTAAATTTTACAGGGAAATCCCGCGATCCTCAAAACTTTGCTTACTAATTTAAACTAGTAGAACATCTTATAAGCTAAAAATGGATAAACTATTAAAGAAACAGGGTTTTAAGTAAAAAAAGAAGTTGCAACACTTGATTTGTCGATGAGGGGACGACAATTTGACATCTCAATTTGGCTAATTGCACAGGAGTGCTAAACTTTGGTTGGACTGACGATCTACTTGGAAGTACATTGTTAATGACACGTTCTGTAGCTCATTGCCTTGAAAGAGTTCTAATGTTATTTCGGTTGTTTATGGTCCAGACATTTATAAATACTGGGCTAATATTGAAGTTGAAGTCCTATTCTACAGCACGTTACAGACTTTAAATTGAACAGACATTAGTTGGGTTGAGTATGCCACTCCAGTTTTATTAAAGATGTTGGGGTTTTTTAAGAGGGCAAGTCCTTATAAGCTTGTTTCATCTTTAGCGCATCACCATATACCCATAGTTTCCCCTGAAATGCTTTATAACAATAGATGTAATTCGGTCCTCGAATCACCAAAATCAAAATTGTTTTACTAGTTTCTTCCAGTACCACTGCCACGTGGTTCTTGTATGACAGTCACCCGCTGAAGCTTCAATCGTAACCCCCACGACTAAGACGTGTACATAAGTAATTTTTCAAAAATGCACAATGTGCTGACAGATAAAAGGCTAACTATGCAAGATCTTGCATTCGAAGTGATTCCAATGTCGGAATTTTAAACATTGAACTGCGTCGTATTCATAGGAGCCGAATTTTGGTGTTTTCGTTCTTGGTTTATGAACAGCATCCGTTAATGTTTCTCCACCAATTTTCCCGCACCCAAACTTTAAGGTGAAACGGCAGAGATTAGGATCCCTTAAGAAATATGCGTTTTGGTGGGTTATTCTCAGTCAAGCTAGCTGTTTGGCAAATAGGATAACGCGGTGAAAGATCTTACGGCAACAATTAAGGAGGAAAGTACAAGACAATATTAAGAATAGTCATTAAGGGAAGAATTAGCACCTATAATCGACGGCACAGTGCTGCCTGCCCTGATCCACCGCACTTTGTTATGAGGTTGTTAATATCACACATTTTCAAGTTGGGTTATGACTACTAAAACACCACCATCGTATATTTGTTGAAAAGGTGCTACTTAATTTCGTTTTTATTAACGAGGCTTATCTGTGGTAGTGCCAGAGAAGGGAAAAGAGCAACACCAAAGAACTTAAAGGGCAATAGTGTCTTTAAAATAAGTACCTCAGCAATACCAGTCTTCGCCTACGAAAACAAAATTGCCATCACCTAAAATGCTCGTTGCAACAGGACTATTTACTGATTTCTGCTGCTTCTATTAATTAAAGCAGAGCGTTTATGCCACCGCTCAACAACAAATTATTCCAAAAACAGTGACTATGGCATTGTGCCACTCGAATCCACAAAATAATTTTTATGCTGTCAAATGTAAAATTTATAGTGATTGCCCAAATTGTTGGCTTATTTAAAAGAAGTTGAATTTACGATTTTGATTGTATAGAAAGCCAAAATACCTGTAATGACATTTCAACTAATATTTTTTGCTCTTTGCTTCAAAGAGGCTTATTTTTAGACTGCAATTATCTCTACATAAAGGCAGTGAGTAATCTGCTTTAGTCACTTCCGCCTAGCCCAAGGAGAAGCCATTCCAAGAGTGGTTGTCGAAACCACAAAGGCAATATAAAAGCTTAAGGGACTTTGCAAGGATGCACAGTCACAGACCTCACCCCAAACAGTTGCCTAACCTATAAGTTATCCTGAGTCTTAAGAGGCCTTTTTGTCGAATTCGTGCTTTGAGGTTACAATTTGGCATTATTGGTGGTACAAATGCTTATACTTAAATGATTCACCAAGTCGAAGCATTGACCTAATCCTTCCTCTTCTTATAAAGTCCTGTTGCATAGGCTTCAAATCCATCAGATTTTATTTGCTGTTTAGTTATAAATGAGTATGCAACCGTTCAGCCAAACATTTCTGTCATTTTTGCGGTTTGACATGGTCAACGAAGGGGTAAGATTGCCGTCTCAGTCCTCGAGTACACTACAGCGCGTCACGACTTTGTATATTGCACCACGTTGTGGTAATTAGCAACGATATACAGCAAAGCAGTTCTATTCGCAAAGTCGCAAACCTATCCTGCACAATAGTACGGGTGCGTCACAACTCCTACCATTCATGAGAGTACTAAGTACGGAACCCTCAGCAGACCCTTCTTGAACATACAGCTTTGAAACAAAACTGATATGATGGATCGTGCGATAATTTGCTACAAGATTTTTTGCAAAGCTGCGTGGCGAATAATTTGAATAAAAACGGTCTGGTATATCCTAAGCAAACTTATGCTTTCGAAAGCGAAGCATAAATTTTTTAGAATGTCCAGTCACGAAACGAAGTCGGATTAATAGGAAATTTTGCCAAGGATACAGCAATTGTCCATCTTATTGTTGAGCCAAAAGGCCACTGAACAGTGGCATTAATGCATGTCTTACCACCTCATGCTTCTCATTTTGTTTTAGTGTGGACTAATCCTCCGCATTTCTCACATATTATTTTTTAAAGTGCTGGAAACTTTTCAAACTAAGGAGGAATTTAAAGCCTTCTAGATTAAGAATAGCAGGTAGAATAAAGGACTAAATTGGTCGAGTCGGGTAGGTAACGCAAGAGTGTCGAGTGGAGCTGCACACCTCTTGTAGGGACAAAGTAAAGACGACTGGCTAAATGTTGCATGATTTCAATAACTTCTAAGAGCTGCAAAAAACATGTTCTTTTGCAAGTAAAAAAATACCCCCGAGAAGGGCTTTCCATATCGTATAGACGCATCTTTCGGTAAAATCTGAGTTTAACAAGCGGCAGAAACAAGATGCTTCGCACACTCTTTTGACTAAAACGACTATCAAATCGTGTAATCAACATCCCTCTGTTTTCAGTATCAATTAGCAATGCTGCAATTCGAAGATTGAGACGTATTTTAATTCGTGCTTTCCGCACCCATCAACTTTCAACCATACCATATTTAAACGCAACATCACTCTGTTGCTGACTGTCCCATCCAAGGCTCTTCGTCGCCTCTAAATGCGCTCAATCCTGCTTATTGGTCATAAGAAGACGATGAACGCAACACTATTTTGGTTTTCATTTGGAATTTGGATGGAATCTTTTAAAGTTGGGTGGGTTGGCTTCCTAACAAAAAATTATTTAGAGCTTAGATTTCTTCTATTAACAGCCTTTAAATAAATGGACACGTAAAAAGCGACAGGACTGATTAACTTGCTGTTAACACTTAAACTTGCAATCTACGTAAATTATTGTGCGTGAGATTATTTTTGAACTTTTTAAACTATCGGCTTAAGTAAGTTGCACTATCAAAGGATGTTTGATTTGGTTCACATAGTAGGCGATCTGATGAGTTTAGAAAACACTTGAAAACTACAAGTAACGAATCGCAGCCAAAAACGCTAACTTGATTTGTAGTTCCTAAAAGTTTTAACGCATTCCTTTGAATGCAGTCAATTCGATCTGTAAATGTTCTGAAACAAACACACTTAATGTTAAACTAAAGGGTAAAGGCGAGATGCTCTTTTATAATTCATCCGTGGTTTTAAAAAGGCAAATTAATGTGAAGGACAAAAGAGTCTCTCTTATATTTCAAAGCAAATGAAGGTTGCAGTCTTATAAGGTCAAACCGATGCCTGACATTTAGCTGATCTTAAAAATCAATCTCTTCTTTGAACGTAGGCAATCGCCTGCTTAAATCGACAAGGAAGTGTGGAAAGCATTTCAAGAATCCCAATTAACTCCTCTTGCTTATGTATGCAACTGCGGGAACCCGGAGCGCCAAAGCATGTGTACTTGTCTTTTTATCTGAAGTCCAATTAAATTTCCCATTGCCTAATCACTGGCTCTGTGGGCATAAATCTGTCCATTTGTGGCTATATAGGACGGGAATTATGAGAAGTTAATAGACATTATGCCTATTGTGTTGCCTCAGTTAAAGCCCAAAATTAAAGGACAACCGTTGAGTACTTTTCTTTTGTTTGTAGTTATGCTACCTGACATTACTTATCTACATCGGATGTAAATCATTTCTCTACCATATTTTTGGCTCATTTTATTCGCCGTTACGCTTATATCGTGCTCTCGGAGTTCCCATCGAAAGGACCAAGCCTGTTTCGATCTATAAAAGCCTCTAACTTTTTATTAAAGTGGTGCATTACTAATGTCCCCAGAGGAGCTTTAATTGCTACTTTAGTTATTTGTTTTGTATGCGAGGGTCGAAGTCAATGATAATAGTGAACTCTTTTGAGACGTAATTGAAATGTTTTCACGAGCGCTTTTAAGTGGTTATCTGCCAAACACTTTGTCTTAAAATTTATCTTTTCATTTTATTGTTCTAGCCTTAATCCCGGATATGATAAAATTAATTAACGAAAAAAAGAACAAAGTTTTTACACATCTGCCTGGCTATTGTCATCAAAAAGACGGCGTGGAAATTCATAATTGAAATGCTTCTTGGATAACAAATGGAAAGCTTGCAAGACTTTCTTGGGCTAAGGGGACGAGTTCGAAGTGGGCATTTTTACTGACAGCACTGCAGTGGGTCTTTTGTGAACTACTATGAAAGGTGATGAAATATCCCTTTCGGCGTACGCCACACAGTCGGTAAAGGTCAACAACAGCGACTGGACATAAGTTCTAACAAACCCAGCGCAAAGGGGTTAATTAAGGGAACAGCAACCCGGGAAACTATAAAATTAAACCCATTTTGATGCTCTCTTTAACCATACAAATAAGTACAACCTCCATTGCATCCTTTTCTTCATACAAATTTTCCTACCGATGCTGCGTAGAATAAAGCCCCTTTGCTCGAGACAAAAATTTCAGTCAAGTTCTCCAATAGCCGCCGGCACAAACTATTGCGAAAGTTTCTGCAGTTTGACGGATAAAGCCAAATCTGGTAATGTGGTCGAATAAAAAAGGCCTCACTTAGAATGCTGTCTCATTGATGGTCAATGTATTTGAAAGATAATGCTAGTAGAAAATACTTTTGTTGCATCAAGTGCTTAAAGTAGACAAAAAGAAGGCATTTTGAAACGCAGATTTAAATTATTAGGCGTGATTAATTTCGCTCATATGTAGACGAAGCCTATCTAACCGGATTATTCCTCAAACTCAATTTGACTGCAGTTTTTCGCAGTCAAAAAACCCTCAGTGTTTTCTTTCTTAAGAGCCAGCTAGTCCGTATACCCTTAAGATTCTTCGTTTGCTTAGCGCTCCCGACCTTTCCACTTGGATAGGCAGATAGTTCACCAAGTTTTTATCAATGCAGATTTTGTTCGCAGTAAAACACTTTTTTTCAGCTTCAGACACTCCACTCTTTATATGAGCGCACCCATCTTATCATTGCTCTCGTTAAAACTGTCATCCTCTAACACTCTCGAGTTTAACTACTTTAAGGCGAATGTCAGGGAACCAAATTTAAAAAAAATTTGTTCATTGCAATCAATCAATCATCAATGAAGAATTGGAATTTCTGTGACATACTTCAAACAGGAAGATCCAAGCTGGGAAATCAATCAAACTCTGCTACAGCAATCGAAGGGCAGCTCGTACTTTTTAGAGGCGATGTTAGAAATGAATTGCTACGTGTACCAAAGGCAATGCACAGCAATCAAACGAGCATTCGTTTCTTTTATCCCATTTATGCGTACAGGCAATGCGAAAGTATATACCGCATTAGAAGGTCTGAATCTAAATGTAAACAAATTAATTTGTGAAATGCCCATTTGGTATTTTAACCCACTGATAATCTTGGAATTTTAATTATTCATGCAAACCTAAGGTAAACACCATTAAATGAAAGTTGGAAATGGAAGCAGCCAAAGTGATGGATGAGTATGAGAAGAGCCTTGTGGACTCACATCGTGTAAAACAAAATGACAAAATCATTAAGATGCTCGCTCCTACGGCTATGATGAGTCTGATTAAAAATCGTCATAACACAAGGGTTACAAAAGTTTCATAGTCATCGCATCAGTGGAAACAGAAGAGTAAGACTTGTTAGGAAACGTTAAGTATCACAACACTCTAAGCCTCAGATGCCCATTCTATGAAGCACAGGACTAACATTAAAGCAGGAACTTAGTTATCCCATGGATGAATAACACTATGCTTTTGTAAGAAAAATGGAGCAAATTTTGCTGTAAAAGTGCCATTTTTTGAATTCTCTGCTAGCAGGCTAAAAAATTCAGCTTTTATTACACCAAAGCAGCCATATCCAAGGTGGGTCATTCAAAATGTACAACGTTTTATGGTGCCAAGTGAAGATGGCTGCAAGAACTTAAGGCAGGTGTGGCTTGAAAAACGAAGTGTAATTGATCAGCTCGTAGTGAATGAAGCTTTATTTTGTTGCTACAAACCCCACAAAGTGGAAGTCTGATAGATATATCTATTTTAAACATTTTTGCCTTAGTAATTTGAAGCACCTAGCATATTGCGGTGTCATTAATGAAAGTTTAACATTTAACTACCAAAATGTGTAACATTCTTTTCTCTTGGAAGCGCCAAACCTTGATTTTGCTTTCATGATGAATATCCATTTGCAGCATGAAAATTTGTAAAACTTAACACGATTTTTACATTCATATGAGAATACCTATGTGAGGGCATGCCATTCCAATGTTAAACTCAGTAGTTTCGAAGCAACTTGAGTTTCAACAGACACTTTTCTTAGTTCTCATTGTCTTGACACCGTAAACAAATGGGTGCTCAAGAGTTTGCTAAAATTCAGAGTTATTACGGTGCTGGTGCAAAATACCACTCCCATTTGCATTTTGGTGTTCCGTTTTTATTAAGATATATTTACTTGTTTCCTCCTTCGAGTTGCACGCAAACATTGATATTGCACAGCACATCACTAATTTTCCCCACTGAAAGGATGTACGCTGCAGCATTTGGGTAAAATTCAGAATTTTGGCCTAATTTTGGCGGCTTATAGGCCAAAAGTCTGCCGATTAGCTGCTTGCTTAAACAATCACGATGCGTTACACTTTCCGCGGTCATTTTGTGTGAATAGTGAGCACTCAATCAAGTTGGTAATGGAGCCGCTGAAGGCATTAGCCAAGCCTGTTGGGTCGTCCCCTAAGTTAGTGTTTGAAACTGCAGTTTCTCCGCATTGCATGCTGAATTTAAAAATGCCGTTGATTCGATGCTAGTAGCTAAGGTTCCAACACAATCTTCATCCCTCCTCAAACTGCCTTTAAATTAAATCAGTACGCAAGCATATTCTGCGTTTTCGACCTTGGACTTTTCTAATCGCAAATGGAACCGAATAAAGTTTTGGACTGAATTTGGATCACTGTATAAACTTTTGAGCAGTGATAACTTCATTTAGGCTTTAGCAAGTTTATTTAGAGAACTACTGTGGCAACCAACCCTCCACCAACCATTCCCCTTAAATTTAATTAAATTCCATTAAATTATTGGCGCTGTTAAAGGCTTAACTAAAGCGCAACTATTCAAAATTCCCTTACAAAAAAATTGGTAGGAAAATCATTTCCAAAAGATATTTGTGAATCGAGAATGGAGCTCAAGTTATCAACGTGTCAACCAGAATAAATGTCAGAGCATTTTATAAACTAGTAGGCTATAAAAATTCAGCACTACACATTGAAAGACTTTATTGTGTCAAAATTGCCTGCCTAGATTTGGTCTGATATCATATTCACACTTTTCCATCATTTGGCAAACGCATAAATATTTTGCATCAATCAGCATCAGAAATGCTAAAAATCACTTGGAAAGTTATAAAAGGTAGGTGCCTTACGAAATTGACAAGTGTCTAGTTTCTGCTTGTCATTATAACATCCACATTTAGAACCGTCGAGTCCGTCTATGCAGTTTGAGTTTCGTGGACAAAACCAGTGGCTGCCGCCAATTTTACCGGCCTCCCGTCTCAACCGATAGCAATATGATAGTCCAGGGGCAATTTCAGCCCCATTAAGAACCTTTAGAGGTAAAAGTGCTTTGCCGTTAGCGAAGATATTCCTAAGGTTCCCCACAAATGCGGACTCCATAGCAGCTGTAAAGTGAACTACTTTGCTTGCATCTGCCTGAAGATTCGGTGGCAAACGGCCCACGTGCAGGTAAGGACCAAAGGAGTACCTTGCAGCGTTGGCCACAACATCATCAATATGAATTGGATAGGCATTCTTGCCATCGACGAACAGTATGACCACTTTCTTCTTTAAGGAAATGCGCAGGTCGGCGCTATGCCATCGATTAGTGGTGCGGTCTAAAGGAGCACTAAGGATGATGAATTGATGACTTCTGTTGGTGGCAGTCAATTTCATCTCAAATCTTAGTGTGCCAGGGCGGTTTATTTTAAGTGAGATAAAAGTCCCCATTGTAGCGTTCTCTGCGTAAAACAGTCGACCCTGCAGGGAATTTCCATAAAATTCGATAAAGACAGAAGTTTCGGAGATGAGCGGAATGCCAGCGTATTCCACAGATGATAAAGCATCCTTCAAAGTAATTGCAGGTCCACTGTATTCTAACCCACCAGCCACTTTACAGAGAAGACTGAGGTAAAACGCTATTATATACATTGATTTGAACAATTCGGCATATTTAAGCAAAAGAAGTTGTGAATATCCCGTAGCAAGGGCAGTATTCCAACAAGGAATTGCTGTGCGGGATGGTAACCACGCCGAACAACATTTAGCTCAGCTGACCAATTAGAATGATGCACGTTCAGAATTGGCCACTATGGGATAACCGCGGTTTCAATCAAGACTTGCGCTTAGACTACAGTAGCATAAATCGTACTGGAGTAGGTAAAATTATTACCACTACTGAAGCCCAAAAGGGGTTGCAATCTTTAAGACTTCAACCAGTAGTTGGCGGTTATGCAACCCTGAATAAGTGGACTGCTTAAAAGGCTGCTGCTGAACGCATTCTTATTATCGTAAATTATGGAAAAAAATTATCAAAATTGATTATCAAGGTAAAATAACGCTAAATTTTAACGGTCTTGTGATTCCCAAACAGACGGCAAAAGGAGCAGATATTTCTTTTCAAAAGTGGTGAAAGAGGTTAAGTCGCCGATTTAAATACAAATTTGTACTTCATTCTAACTTAAAAGAAAACTATGTCGTGCGTTTCCTTTTTGCTAGTTGCTAGTTCTAAGAATTCATGCCATTCAAAGAGACATTTTTCCAAATTAAAGGGCTACGTTCTACGTGGACGGGTTATTTAAGACTGTCTTCAAATCTCAAAGTTTGTGAGCGTACTGAAGGAGTCATGCAAGATGTATGCTTATCGAAACGGAGATATTTGACTGCAAGCTTCAAACATTTTATGCAGTCTTTTTCCGTGAAAATGCAATAATGGAGAATCCAACACCAATGCACCTTGGGCAGGTAATGAGGAAAAAGAAAAATATTTTGAGGCCAATATCGGGATTAATTTTGTAAAAATGCAGTCGAACGCAGTTTAGTATAAAATATTTGAGTGTTTCGGTATGTACTATTGATTGTAATAAATGTCTCTCATTCCATAAGCTGATGTAGTGTAGAAACCCATTTTGCAACAATAACAAATCTGGCCATAACCACACCTAAGTCAAGTGGGATGCTTGTGACAAAAGGTCACCTAAAAATCAACGCTTCGATTAATCAAACAAAAAGCATCCCTTTTGACACTTTTAGCTAAACGTCGTTTCATGGTCTAAACGTTGGTGAAGTTATTGTCTTAAACAAGTAACTTAAATACTAAATTCGTATCTTCTAACACTTAGTGGGAAAGGTTCGCATTCCTACGACTCTAATCTTGAGTGTGGGGCGACTGCGTCACAAAAGTCATGAAACTCGCAGAGGCTCACGCGTTTATCTCTGAAGTATGGCTGGATGCACTTACAATTTTGAAAAGTTAGAATTCGTAGACGCAACAAGCGCACAAGTTACTTTTGTCGTTCAAGTCGTTTATTTGCTATAAAATTGTATAAAAGGATTTTGAAAAGGTGGTTGAATTTTTTAAGAATTTGTATTTTGAAGCGTATCTTTTCGCACTAAAACAAGGGACGCAAACGTAAGGCAGGATGGTTACACAAACGTTACCATAGCTACCACTGGTAAAATAAAGCAAGAAGTAAAAGAAATTAATATGCCACATAGATTCTTGCTTCCGCTAACGTTCCCGCAATTGGGTGGGTCTCTAAATCAAAAACTTCTGGGAAAGAAAAAAATGTAAATGTAAGCTATTAATACTTGTCTCACTTTTTACTGAATCCCATGAATTTGAAATAATACTAATTCATATAAATTGAAGACGCTTTTAAAGTCATTTATAGATACGAAACTCCTGGAAGACGAAAAAATCCAAGCCAATGCAGAAAAGCTAGTGGCCTCAACTACATAGACTCGCAGTAACGGAGAAAGCAAGTGCATATTCTAGGTAGTGAGGGTCATTTTACCAGAAAATTGCTTGCATATTACTGCTAATTAGCAATTTACCCAGTCGAGCGACTAAAGACCTTTGCAGCTGACTCCATTCCTTAATTCATGCAACCCATCACCCAAACGCACCTTTGAGAGTGCAGTTGACCCCAGACGGGCGATTTGATTCAGACGCTTATGAAGAATACCTCGACTGGTCTGAGGAGGAGCCAACACTGATTTGGCAATGAATGGATAAACTCAACCTCCACATGTACTCCACGCTTTGTTAGGAGTCAAACTCACCAGTAAAAGCAAGTATCCTAAAAATTTATTAAAAATTGCTATTTTATCTGCAATGGAATAATGCAGAATCTTTCGAACTTTCCTCATTGGCCAGTCGTGCTACAACTTGCGAAGTTGTAAAATCTATTTGTCAAAATGTCACTAACTTGAAGGTAAAATGCTTAAAAAGCACTAGAGGACTTGCCTTTTGAGTCATTACACATCTCTAATAAAGACTTAGGTTTTTGAGCATCATCTAAGGGTGCCAGCTATGCCACCAATTCATTCATCTTAAGGTAACATTGGCCAGTGATTGATTGATTGCAATCTTCCAAACATATTCTAAATCTATGGAGCTACATCATAGCCAAACGAATTTGTGCACGCTTCACCTCTACTGTCCCCCTAAGCTCCCATTTTGTGGGGCACTTTTACCTTCATGGAAAGACTGCTGCAAAAAGAGGGGTAATATTAAAAAAAAAGCTCAATAAAACCACAATTACACTTACGGTTTAAATGTTTTCTTTGATATTTTATTTACTTGTGATCGGTTTTGTATTCATAATTATTGTGTGAGATGTCCTTAGTGGGGTATTTGAAGAAGTTGAGCATTTCTAAATCAAAAGCAACAAGTTCTTAACTTATTTTAAAGTCCGTTTTAACTAGCACCAAGGGCTTTTTTCATTCCTTTTCCTAACAGTTTAAGGAAATGCAAATCAAATTTTGATTTTCAATGACCAAATTTTTCGAAGAATTTAACCATTTGGCGGCCAAGTGAAGCATAGCATGCATACTCACGCTTCCGACTAACCGAATTGTTTTTTCAGCTCACAAGTGCAGCGGAGGGGAGGAGAAATGAAATCACCATTTGAATAATAGGGAACAAAATTCCTTTTTTTTCATTGTCATAATTCCCACTCGCTTATTTTTCAAAATCATTTTTGGATATACTTAAGCTTATTTGAGAGCAGATGTCTAACTTCACTTGCTTTATCCTCCTTACGCAGTTCGCTCTCAAGTTCATACTGGCACAATAATGAGCGTCAAAAATGTAAGGGTATTTTAAATGCATTCAACTTAAAAAAAATGCACCGTAGCAGCAGAACAATTACTAGTTTTAATTTGTTTTTAGACTAACTTGTAACAAGGTGCTTTTCTATTACCTTTTGGCGTTCAAGTCTTGTGAGAGAAAATGTCCACCCATCAAAGAGTTGACAAAAAGCCTAAGTCAGAATAGGAGCCCTCCAACTGAGACAGATTTATATGTGTTTTATAATCCGCCATCAATTTCAAAAAATTCAATAACAAACAAGTCATTCGTGGAATTTAAATCCAAACGTAGTGTTACTCAAAATCCCGAGCTCTTTGTCTTATGGCAATTCTCTTTTTATTCTTTTTTGACGTTTGAAAGTCATTAATGAATCCGAATGATTTTGAATTTTTACGCTTCGCGCGCAAGACTAGTGAACCGATTTTAACCACACCAGTAACAATTTACCTTTCTGCAGGAATTTTCATCTGCAAAGCCCTTCCGTGCAAGCAATCATCACACAGTGCCTTCTAAATA
>UYWX01000493.1:0-12381 GCA_900622495.1 Hydatigera taeniaeformis
GATGGAAGGGAGAGGTGGTGGTGGTGGTGGTGGTGGAGGAGGAGGAGGAGTGGAAGATGGGTGGAGGATTGATCACACATGGTCATGTATGAGGTGAGTGTTGGAGCGATTGCGTGGGGAGGGGGGAGTGGGTGGGGGGAGGGCAGACATCAAGTGGGAGGGGGAAGTGGAGGTGGTAGAGGTCGCAGAGGTGATGTGTGGTTTGTGCTAGGTGGAATGCAGGAATGGATGGGAAGGAGGGTGTCCGACTTGTCACCACCTGGCATTACGAGTCTTTTGTATGGATAGCGCAATGTGTTGTGCATTTCGAATTGTGATCTAATGCATCTGTCGTCGGGGTATGAGCTGGTCAATGTTGGACACAACAATAAAACCTTATATCTTGCCACCATTTTCCAAACATTTGTATGCAATTTTTCTAAACGACAACACGCTGATCCACAGAATCCTCCCTTTCCATGTCAGCCTTTTAAACCCTACACCTTAAGATGCGAAGCTGCTATGGTGCATTGTTTGATTTTGCAGGTGTCTTTAAGTAACAACTAGAAAATCTGTCTTCTTTGTTAAAATCGTTTCTTCAGTATTGAGCATTGAATAATAGCGAGAACAAAATTTTTAATAAATCTGAATCGCTGCCATCTGTAGACCAAAAACCTATTACGAATGTACAGATTCGATGGCTTGTTTAGCAAAGAACGGAATGCTCTCTCGAGGATGAGCAGCCGCGACGGGATTACCACTTTTTCTTCCGAAGAAATCGGCACGAATTTAGTAGCACCGCTGAGTCAGCTCTTCGTGCATTGATAGTGGCTTCGCAAATCTAGAACTAAGTATATGTGCCTAGCGTTATTATCTTACTGTGCCACTATTAATCCCTATCCATCCTCGTATCCATCCATCTATCTGTCGAACTATTTTACAAATTCACCCTTCTGCCCGCCACCTACAAGTTCTGTTCACTGGTGCTAGTCTCCTGCAACTGAGGTGGCGGCAATATTGAGAGCAAGTGAATTCATATGGGAAGTGAGGCCAAAATCATGTAACCAATTTGGCACCGTTTTTGTCCAATCTCTCTCTCTCTCTCTCACACACACACACATATGGCCACTAGAAGTCGTAACTTTCGTGCCGTATTTTCGTGCGGTTTTTTTTGAGGCGGATAAAATGTTGCGAAAAAGGCGTTCGTACCTGTTATGAAATTGATCTGAGAGCGACGGCTACAATCCCATCTAAAATGCGTTTGTGTGACTCAATGCCGGAAAACTTATTATGACAATTTCCGCGGTAAGCCTTCGATGAGCTCTAACAACGGTGTTATGAATAATTTTCTATAATTTTGTCAGAAGTGAGGAAAATGTATCAATCTGTCTCAAACCCGACAATCATCAATGGCTTGAATGGGAAGGACTTATAACCTTTAAGATAAGCAGAACTACAAAAACCTGCTTCCAAAATAAATGGATCGAGGATGCAATCAGCAAGAGTTTAAAAAAACGTAAACGTAAACCACCGCCATTACTGTCTTGGGTTTTATTAGAACTTTTGCGAACCTTTGCTATATCGGGCGCAAGTAAAGTTCGTCAAAACGCTGAAACCATTCGATTTTGTGACAGCGTCACAATATGCATGGTTAGTCGATTTAAATAACCGACATCAAAAACAGTCCAACTTACCAAAAGCACGTTAAAATACTAGCCTTCCAGAATAAGTTACCAAATGAATTAACTTTCATTCCGTAAGTGCTACACACTTACTGGCCATTTTGACGAAATGTCATTTCTCACTAGTTAGTTTAAACATACTAACTGGGAAGGATAAAAAACAACACCTTGTTATTTTGCTCCTAGATTCTAGGACAGAAGAGATGAGAACAATGTAGGTGCACTTGGAAGGGGCTCGAATCGTCTAATCAATCACTAAAACATATGTGGGAACGAACTAGCAAAAAGTCAGACACACACCTCTTTTGCTTTAGCTGGCTAGAATTTCAGTGCAAGAAATTATATCAGCTGCCGTCCGTAAAGTAAACCTTATAATTGTATCAGTTTTACAGAGTTCTTTGAGTAAAATCATTTCCTCGGATAGCCCATTAGCTTTAAAAAGCCATTTGTCTTAATGTTCTTTGTCCCATTTGCAAAGGCCGAGTCCATTCAAAGAGACGTTATGAGGAAGTTGACGCAAATCGTGACGAAAGCAGCACAGCTCCACAAAGTCAGTGATCGAATTCGGTGACGTAAATCACAGTTCGAGGGAACAATGTTCCCTTTCCTGGAGGCCAAAATCCTTCTAGCAATGTCTCATTATGGTGAAGTCGACCAGATTTCCGCAGCAAGAGCGAAGGCAATCAGATATTACTCCCTGTCTAAACTTTCCGCGCAAAAAGTTAGGTGTTCAGCAAAAATATAGCCAGAGACTATGAATAAACTAAGGTTCAAAATTACAATAGGCCAGTAAGTAGGAGAGTATTTAAACTCTCTGCTTCATGTGGCTTCCTTTACCACCATTGTAGTTCTCCTCTGGAAACAGGGAACGTTTGTTTTTTCATCGATCTTTCAAAAAAAATTTGGAACCACTGACACGGCTTTCTAAACTTCTCTTGGACATTGTCTTATCCTCCTCGTCAGCCTCCCAGCCGTCATACGTGACAGTTGATTTGGGAGTGGAGGACCGAGGGATGTGAGAATAACCATTTACTTAACATTTGCTAGTAGCCCCTACAAATTAACAATGTCCTCCTTATTTGATGGACTTGTTACTATGTCAGTTGAGTAGCAAGCTTGGCACCTCCCAGGGGACCAAGATTTCACTCTCGTGGAAGGCATGAAAGACCTGCCTTATAATACACACCAGGGCAATGCTAAAGTCACTTATTCCGGCAAGACACGACCACCAAGTGAGGAGAGTGAAGTAGCCAAGTGACAAACAACTGAGGTGAAAGCAGAGTATTTACTATGAACGGGCAAATCAGTGGCTATCCATAAGTGGCGCACATTAAATGGCATCCACTTTAGGCAACCAACTGCCTTACATTATGCAATTGGGCTATTAGCAGTCCAATACTTTTAGAGTTTCCATCCTATCAGTTCAGAGATAAGGGGGATATTTCGTTATCCCTATTCATTGTAATTGTACAGTTAAGGTAAAGAGTTCCGCACTGAAACTTAGACATTTCACTCCTTGCCTTGCTCCCGTTATAAAATAGTTTATTACAGAATGCTTCCTCTATTTAACATTCCTCTTCTCTATGAGAAGTAAGAAAATCGCCTTTTAAAGGCATTTTCGTCTATTTTACCCTCTTAAAATTTCCTCAAATAAGCAGATATAACAACGGAAGCGCTTTATTTGTCGAGGCTGCTTTCCACCGCCACAGATACATCGCGCTGGGACTGCCTTGAGGCCAAAAAGAGGCTTAGTGCTTACACAGAATACGTAAGGGCAGAACGAGGGTTGTTCACCCCACCAGTACACTAGCCACCCATCTAATGGCAACCGAAAAATAACTATCAAACATGTGCACAAAATTGTCCTCAATTTTTGTGAATATTTTGCATGGACTTTGCCCTAATAACCTTTGACATGTAACTTTATGTAATTGGGCATGTGAACATGCAAGTTAAATTACAACTAGCAGATTTTGCATGAGGCGATTGAAGCGTACAAAAGAAGTGTTTGCATTTTTCTGTTCTAATACAACTTTTGACCCAAATATGCAGATAGGTGAGTGGAAATTGTTCAAAACAAACACAGTCATGTAAAATGCGTCTTTGTAGGTGTGAGTGATTGCACCCACGAAGCACAGCATTTTTAT
The DNA here is from genome assembly GCA_900622495.1 of Hydatigera taeniaeformis. NCBI lineage: Eukaryota > Metazoa > Platyhelminthes > Cestoda > Cyclophyllidea > Taeniidae > Hydatigera > Hydatigera taeniaeformis. The sequence continues at coordinate 3,809 of UYWX01000493.1, forward strand.
GCATCAATTGAGGTGTGATTCATTCCATGCTTTTTGCACTGACATTTATTCCATTTTTATGCTTTGATATATGCAAAGATGTTTGACTTCAAATTACTACTTTTGGGATGTAGTCCCAAGTGGGAACGTGTACACGTATTTTGTGTTTGTTCTCATGCAGGCTAAATGAATGCATTGAAGGTGCTTCATTTTAGCCTAACTTACTATCCACCATTTCTATGCAATTTGTGTTGGTAAAAAATTGTTGGAAATGCACACCTACATTGGGAAGTTGGCTCTTCTTTTTTCCGCATTCCCTTTTATCGGATCAGGTATGAGGAAGTTCGTTATTTTGGGACACTTCATTTGACAACGTTGTCCACAGGTCATTGGGAAGGGTCAAAACCTGAGGGCTGCGCCCTCGCGTATGACACAAGGAAAGACACAGTTGAAGTGATAACAAGTACTGCAACATCCTGAGACTTTCCATTGGGTAGTAGGAGGCGGTGGATTGAACGCGGCGAGAGTAGAAGCAAAGGGTGGCAGCGCGACTTAAAGGCCACCTCAAGAGGTAAAGACAAGATAGCCATAAAGGTAGTCGAATAAACAGTATGACGTTGCTCCCTCCCTCCTTTTGAGCAAGGTAGTCAGCCCTTCCCTTGATACACTCTCGAATCAGCCGCCGCAACGGACTTGGTGCTGCAAGGGAACACTCGATAGTCGGTGGTGTCATCCATCATTTTTCATGAGAGTGAACAAAGGTACTTGGCTCTGGATGTGGCGGTACAGTCGACCTGAAAGCAGGAATCAAATGTGTCCAGGGCCAGGTGCGTGGCAGGTGACACGGGATCCAATATAGTCCCGTATGGAAGGAGATTCGGCGTAGTTTTGTCTCCAACATTTATACGCAAAGTGCCCCAAAGGCAACTACGAAACAAACTTTTCTGGATGGGTTGTGCTTGCCTCAGAAACCCGGAAATACGGCAAATGCTAAACTTTGACGTCGGTGCCAGCCCTTCTGGTGTGGGGAAGTAGGGACTTCCCCAGTCATAAATGTATGCAGTTTATTCGCACGGTAGAATTTTGTCACAAACGCCGAAAACTAGGACAGATGTGGTAACAAAGTTGGGTTTGCTTCCTGCTGCCATTAGTGTAACGTCTATAGGTTTCTCATTGGGTAGAAGGCGGCATTAAGCAGAGCCATCTACATGCAGTCAAGTTGAGGGAGGAGAGATTGGGCTTTGGCACTGGCTTGTAACGTCTCAACACTTTCCGTCTGGTGATAAGAGGCATCGAGCTTGACTTAATACTTGTGTTCAGACGGAAAGCGTAGAAAAGAGGCTACAGTCCGGCGCAAGGGCCGTCTATTGAGGTAAAAGAAAGATGATTGCTGGGAGAATCGCCAATCATAGAGGTAGTCCAAATAATTATTGCAAGCGCTCTGGGCAAATGGCATCTCTTTTCATCTGCGAAATTTTAGTTTGCCCATCAAAATTTGCAGGTGTAGGTACATGCTTGTGCCGTGGTTTGTTGATATTTGGTAAATGGTCACGTATACGTGAATGCTAAAGGGTAGTTCGCCCCTTTTCCGCACCTGTTTATCATCTACTCAAAATAGATGGAAGTAGTATAGACGCACGCTGTCTGAAAATAAAGTACCGCATAAACGGCTGTCCGTAGGTGTGCACTAATAATTTTTGGACATGCACGCAACCGAACAAAGGTTAAACTGGATGCACGGAACCCTGGCAGTCAACTTAACAAATATTAGTGCCGGTTTGATGGCAAGAGGGTGTGGGTGACGCGTAGCGCCTTTATCTCTCGCCTCCTCAGGAGGACCTTTGGTACACCCGTAAGAGAAAGTTAAAAAAGTTTCCTTGACGGTGGTGGCACAAGGAGATAGGCGGTGCGGTAGAAGGGAAGCGAGGCGAAGACGTCTAATGCTTTCTGCGTTTCCAGAATCACGTTCAACTTAATTTTCCGCTCCCTGTTTGTGAGGTGCAATTTAAAACAACAAACACACACGTTGACCTATTTATTTGCACTTTTTTAAAAGTTTATTTGGTAGTATTTTGTACGTGCTTTAATAAGCGTAGTGAGGAGGATTGGAAACTCTTTGCGTTGTCGATCATGCCTTTCTTGTAACCATGCGATTAGTTCTGATGGTGCCCTTTAATTCACACTTGTGAAAGCCTTTTTTCACAACCTCATTAAAATGATGCCTCAGTAGTTTGTACCTTGAATGTTTAATAATTCCATGCTTTGCGGATCGGACGCCATGAAATCCGTTTGGTGAGGTCGTGAAAGGACGGTGAACAGTGCTGCCGTGTTTTGAACTCGTGTGTCGGATGTTATCAGCGCCCTCTTTGACTCGGATTGGGTTTGTGGGGTCAAGTCATTTGACCATGCTGAACATGCAAAAGGCCCGAGGAGTTGAAACTACTGGTCTGTGGAGTGAAAACGGTTTAAATTATTGTTGCAATTCGTTATTGCACCATTGCAGTGAAGTGGTATTTATACTTCAAAATGCCAATCGCATTGGGTAATGGCAAAGAAGGATTATTTTGTCTTCCTTGGGATGGATGCTAACCCCAAGAGGAACTCACAATCTTACCATAACAAACCAGCTCAGCACTAAAAACGAAAAAAAAAAGCCTCGGCCTTCAAAAGGGTAAAGGATAGTACATCATCAAGCAAGACGCCTTCCAAAAAATTATTTTCATACGTTGCGGTTACAATTGGTTCTACCATTTATTTAAACGAATGTAATCTTGTATGCGTAAAAATACTCTCAAAGGGTTATTAAAAGATGATAAGTATGTGAAACTTTGTTTGTCGCTCAATCCGACGGCATCGAAACTCTTAAACTCTTACTTTTTCGTTGAACTTGCCACTCCGGTTAAGTATTGCGTCGTCCGTCCCCTTCCGGAAGGACTTCTTGAGGCGCTGTAATGGTGGCAGAGGAAAAGAAACTCAACTTTTAAGCAACTTTGCGGTGCCAGTGAAGCAGATACATTGGGAATGGGAGAAGCTCGTAGTTCTTCACTACGGAAGGAGTGGGGACGGCAGAGCGACATCTGTCATGCAGCGTCTGAGAGAGTTTTGATTCCGAGTTTCAGAAATGAACACACAACACACTTGGCAGTCAGCAGAATTCTTCATCCGAAAACCCTATTCCCAAGCCGGATGGAACTTTAAATTCACTTTATTGTTACTTCAATCCCACGAGAGTTGAGGAATGTGGAAATCATTTTGCTGCTAATTTTTTTTCTCATTACAATTTATTTTACATTGGTTGACGTAAGTGGCTCGAGGAGAAGGAGGACTTTAACGCCTTTGATCCAAAAGGGGAGAGGAGCTAGGCGATGCATTGTTTGCTCAGGTGGTCAAGTTGTCTTGACCAGACCTTGCCAACCGCCTCGATCTCCTTCTTCCCCCTGCCATCAGCCCAACCATTTATCATCAAGGAAATGTCAGAATGCTGTCAAGTGTGTGAATGAACAGATGTGCTTTCCATACACACAATAGGCGGTGTTGTGTGATCGTAAGATAAAATATATGCATACACTTATAGGAATGAGCGCATGTGGCAAAAAAATGCGTTGAAGGCATACAAATGGATGTGTAGAGAGCATTTGCAAACATGGGTTTGTGCCAATCTCATCACTCTGCTAATAATATCAGTGTAAAGTAATTTTAAACAACAAAAAACGACTAATCCAGGCACACATAGGATTGTATACTTGTTCGTTTGCAAAATCGCTAGTAAGGAAAACACTATTGTGTGGCAAGACAGTCATCCGCTCGGCATTGACCAGTAAAATGTCCTCGAGGCAAGGCAGGAGAGTGGAGAAGACCAACAAACCGGCGCATTCCAAATACTGCCTCATTCTGCTACCACGGATGCTCGTTTTAACAATGGCATACTTCCCTAATTAAATAACTTCACTCCACCCCAGGCCACATGGCTAGAACATCCAACTTCCCGTCAATTTTGACCAAATATATCTCTTCATTCCTCGTCGTAGTTAAGGGCTTTCAACCTTCGTAAAAGTGATGCGCTCATTGTTAATCGGTCCACCTATCAGCATCATATTGCCAAACAATTGCTCTCCACACCTTTTACTCTCGAAGGGACCTACCACCCTCCTAAGGGCAGGAGCTGAAGGGTTCCACGTCAAACTAGTCTGAAAATAATCACTCACCACGATCACAGCTTGCGAGTTGAGAGCCCACGTCGATGAACCTCCTCCCCAAAAAAGCCCGTTCATGCAGGCGTATTTTTAATGCTTCTTGAAGACCCAGTAATGGGCATGATTGAAGCCCATCCACTTTATGCGGTTAAGAGGTGAAGAAATTGTCGCAGAGACGGTTATAACCGTTGAAAAGGAAAATTTGGTCAAAAGAGAGATGAAACAGGGTAGAAGTTATAACGAGATGAGGCAAGAGACATCAGTACTTCCTCCATAACTTTGGTCTACAAATTAATTTTCTGCCTTAAGTAGACAAATGGGAAGTAAACTCTCAAATGCGCAAGTAATCACTTGTGCTCAAAGTACTTCATCGGCTGAACCTAGGAAAGTTCAAGCCTTAACTGAGTGACTGTTAGTTTGAAACTCTGAAAAATTCATATTAGGCGCCAATGAGGAGGTGAGGAGGCACGCCACTACCAATGGCCATCAAAGTCGGCTCTTTAAACCACGGCAAACTTTGGATTTTTGTCGAGAAATTATACGTTCGATGAAAAATAATGAGGAGGTAATAAATCCAACACAAATGACAAATGATACATCTAAAATGATTCATTTTCCACCTACAATAATAGTGCGCCCAGTTTAATCATCACAGTGATGCAATAGTAGGCGACATTTTGCCATTCGCTTCATTTTATGGAGCAAAACTAGGTTTTATTAAAAGATATCTGTGTATGAATTCATGGCCTTGACAATGGCTTCGCGATACGACTATACGGCATATCTTTTTCGGTTTCATACCACTTATCGCGTCTTTGATAATGCATCTCTGAAGAGGAGAGGATCTCCCACATGATTAGAGGCGCAAAACTTCCCTCTTCACAATTTTAGGGGCAATGGAGAATTTGAAAGGTAAAAAAAGCTTCGGTAGAGTGCAATTTCACAAAAAGTTCATGAAATGCAACAGTAATTCTGCTAGTTTGGAGTTAATAGGGTTTTCAAAAAGAGTTGGACACAGCCATTTGGGGCCTGAGAAACGATCAAGGCTGGGGTAAAACGTCGTCGAAATGACTACTTAAGTATTGAAAGTAATGTGTGCTCTGAGTCATTTGGCAGACCAAGGTGGTGGCAATTTCCATTCTACCCTCTCTGTTCCATTCAGTTGATGCGACTCCTGAAAGCTTTGGGGACGGTTTGAGCAGAGCTGCTCTCGCGGCACTTGTAAGCATCGCAATTGCCTAAATCCTCTATGCATTTGTAAAGATCGGGATTGTTGTTCCCTTGGCAGTGGGATTAAGGGCACTGGTCGCTCCGATGCTAATAGCGGAACCAAGGATTGCTGCTGCAGTAAATTCCATCGACAATGCCTTGGCTGCGTCTGTTCCTTATGAATTTGCCTTGACGGTACCTGTTTTTGCTCCTGCTGCTCCTCTCGCAGCCGTTCCTGCATCATTTCCTCCGTAAAAAGGGCTTTCGAACCTGAAGGCAACTCCTACCATTAAAGGGGGAAGTAGAGAATTTTTACTGGCCCGCGAGAAAATAACACGAAATCTGAACTAAGCACTCAATTGCGTAACCTATTTAGAATTTCAAAGCAACTAAACGTATGGCCGAAACAAGCTGGATGAGCAAATATTAGCGGCTTAAAACTGCAAACATTACATCTCATATTCACATTTGTGATGACATGCGGGTGAAAACAGGCGCAGACAGATCGAGGTCGCAGCGACATTATGCTGGCGAATTAGCATGGACGTGATCTGATAAATTGCAGCAGGCTGTAGCAAAACACATTGAAAAGGAGACCAAAGATAATGAAACGAGTGAGATGAGAAAACATACAGTGATACGGCAGCGAACGGGAAGCTGTGAGAGTGGAATGTGGGGAGAGATTTCTTCACAAGATTCTTGATGCTCCACATCAGGAAGAGAGGATAACTCGTCCACGAAGTATACACCGGTTCGTTTTAAGTCAAGAGCTACATTAAAAGGTTAATAAAAAGTAGCTGCTGAATAAATTCCAATCCAGCACCAGCATAGCGATGATGAGATTTAACATCACTATGATGTTGGTAGTGTTGAGTAAGATCGAGCAGAACAATAGAATCACCAAAATAGTACGAGCATTAACACAAATGCCTACACAGTTTGTCATTGACATCATGGCCGACTGCCTCCAACACATTCACTTGTCTTCCAGACAGTTTACTAAGTGTTATCCCGTATTCCACCTGGTTGCGAGTGCTTTCACTGACAAATGAGGCATCAAAATCGAGCACAACAAAGTAGAAGGCATGGCCGACAGGGAGATGGTTTATTTGTCGAATCACATCACGCATAGTCTGGCCAACGATAAATGATACATCAACTAAAGGCCCAAATTGATGAAAATAAAACACCAAACAAATGAATTTCTTTTAATATCATCACATACCAGATCCATGGTAAAACGTCCGACAGCAACAACCCTTCCAGAAACCACTTTGGGCATCTCCGAATCCGCATACTCAGTCAGAAGGCAACGTCGGTTGAAAGCATGGAGAAATGTGTCTTGACGATGCAGTTCTATAATGGAGTTAGCCTGAAGACACTCATAAAACCAAGGAAATATTTGGGATTTCGTAGAACTTGTGTCGGAGAAATATTTGCGGAAGCAAGATCACAGGTTTGCACTTCATTGTCCAGTAGCAGCCCCTCATATAGGCGCAAAAACGCTACAATGTCTTCTGCAACCAAATGTAGAACTCCACCCTTTCCTGCATTTCGGCGTTCGATCATATATTTCTCCATGGATGTAATATCTTTCCGAAGCAAGTCCAAGAAGTCACTTTCTTCTGCATTTAGTAGATGCGAACGATATGCAAGTGACAGATGACTTAGCGCGAATGAGTTCACAATTCTTTCATCCTTGGTCATATAGCGAAACCTAACCACGTCATTCACTTTCGGAGTGTATGATACAAAGGCACGAACTCTAAAAAGTAGATAAAAGACACACATTATACCTTCTAAGTTCGATTTTTCTCAAGCGTCTTTCACAAACTGGGCAAGTCTCCTTTCGATCTGGATGCTGAAATGCGACTCGGACCCAAATACAGGTAAAGCAAAACACATGACCACACGGACCGATTCGAGGAAGGAAAGGCCGACCATAACAACTGTCACACAATACCGGTATTGGACTATGAATCCGTATTTCAATAACATTGCTCCATGGGATAAAGATCTGAGAATCAAAGCACATCGTTCCCTTGCTATGATGCCTGCGTGTTAGCTCTTGGCGTATGTTTAATTTGGCTGAATATAATTGGTGTAACGTGTTTTCATAAATATAAACAAATTAAGGTCAGAAAGGGCGAACTAGAGGCACAGGAAAATGTAGTAGGTTTTATTTGTCAAAAAATATGCTGTCAGATTGATAAGGTGTGTTTATTAATAATCAGCTTGCGTTGGGACAATTTGGTTGTGCTCTAAAAAGTGTGAAAGCTGGTCACGGATGCAACCCCAGGTACCTATGATTCAGAAAAGTCATGAACTCGTTCAATAACGAGTCAAAAAGCAATAATTGCAGTGCCTTGTTTGTATGACCACCTGGTGCCTAGCAGCTAACTTGGATTTTGTTTTGCTCTTGCGTTTGATGGTTAGCCTCTGGACGATCCTATCAAAATTGATGTAGACATACAATGCGCAATGGACAAGGAGAGCTCGTTGCAGACTCAACACTAGTATACTCAAGCCCTAGCTTAAGCAACTCCAGGAAAGCCTGGGTTCCTTTGAGCAACGCAAGGTTTAGAGTACACCAGGAGAGGAAGGAAGTACTTATACTTGTTCGCGTGACTCCCTGACGTTTGACGATTACTTTAAGATTTGTCTGACCCTTGTGTTTATTGGCTGACCTTTCGGCCACGCTCATACCTAGTTGCTTTGTACTCTTTGGAATACAAGTATTCAAATTCATTAAGTGCTCTCTTACACCTGGGGAAAGTCACGGGATGCCAAAAAAGCGATTATATGTAAATCCATTTTGATCTCGAACATTTCGATGATATGATTTGATTCGCCACAGTCATTGTAGGAACTGCCTGCCAACCCTCATGCCATTAAACCACGAATTTCAAGAGAGGGTTAGTTAAAGTAGATTTATTAAGCATTGAATGCAGGAAGAACAATGCATAGAAGTGCCGATGAGACGAATAGAAGATATAGCCCGGAGACGGATTTCGCACGGTCCTCACGCACGGGATTTAAGCTCCAATTCGGTTCACGCCTCTCCCCTACAAAAGTCCAACATAATCAAGTATATATTACATATATTACAATAAAATGCCAATAGGCTGCCACACATTGTCCTTGTTAAAACCCTTAAAACACATATATATATATATATATATATATATATAT
>UYWX01000494.1:0-12370 GCA_900622495.1 Hydatigera taeniaeformis
AAGTTTGGACCTTCTGACGACCACAAAGGCGGATGTGACCTGACACACCTGGGGGCGTTAAACGATAGATCTGCTTTGTCAAGTTCTACAATGACGACCTTTGATGCGGTATTGCTATTAACGGGTTGTAACGTGGGACGTGTCGAGATTACTTTAAGCAACACCTTTGAAGTTTTCTACCTCAGCAGGCATAACTTGAATCGATCACAGACCCCATTGAGTATCTAGTTCACATTTGGTGACTTTGAGAACTATCCTACTGTCCTACACATTTAATCTCAATCATATCCGTTCCGAGACGCCCAAGCTTCCAAAAGACATTTTCGACCAGACTATCGATTCTGTAAGGACTCAGAGCCCACAGCTACCCTTAATTAGGACTGCACGGTTCCAGGTAGTCAAAATGAACAACACAAATCGGCTTTAGACTGAAATTTAGGTTTGCTAACTTGGACTCACGACAATTGCTACGGACTCACAAATGCCGCATGTTAAGGCCTTTAAATAGTGTCCGAAAGACAAGCTTTACTGTCATCAACCACCTATTTGGACCATTTATGCAATCGGCTACAAAAACACTAATATACAACTCCTATCTAGAAAGACGAGAAATATTTCATGAAAGTGGAAGGCATCAGCGAAGTAGAGCAACTACACTGCTTTGGCTTTCAGTCTCCCAGCGTTCCTGGAGGTCGCGTAGAGGCACGCACTTTCGTCGCTTAGGTCTCTGTAACTGAGTTCCATCCTTTGTAAGGGAAGTGAGCGATAATGCCATTAAAGCATTATTGCGTCTACGCTGGAGGAGAGATGAGCGTTGGATGACCCGCACAACCTCCGAGCCAGACCCTCGTGTATGCAACTGCAGGTGGCCTTTTAACTTTTGCTATAAAAAGGCACAATGGACAAAATACGACAAGAAACAACAGCCTAAACATTTAAAACTATTTACCTTTGCTGGAACAATAGGCGTCTGAGAAAGCAATAGACGCCCAAAAATGCCCGAATTTTACTGTGCACCACAAAATCGTACTGACCTTAATGCTACTAGAACACCAAAGCTACCCAAACCAACGCCCCATCAAACACCAATGCAGCTGTTAGCAAATGCAGACCATGGAAGCAAGACCAAGTGTCTAGTCATTTGAACTTCATCGCGACGCAACCAACCAACGACATCGTTACGTTCCACAGCATCGGTACTTCCAGACCTCCTACTTCCGTACATTGGCGGAAATAATTTACGGGTCGCAGACTTATTTCCACGGTACTGAAGGAGGCAGGTAAACCGCTGCATAGCTGACAATACAAGTACTGCAACAGCCCATAGCACCATTAAAATTATCGGAATCTAATAATAAAAAGTAATGAGTTGCTGCAAAGCATTCGCTTAAAGTAGTATTCTCCATCTTAAGCTGATATGCTAGCACTCAGTATCGAAGTGTGGACAAATTCTAGTTTCGAGAAGGTGTCTACTGTAGCGAAGCATAAAAATAAGGTTAAATTGCTCACCAATCTAACTCTTACACCATCTACTAGACTGCTTTCAGTCAGAGCCTAAAACGGTTGTAAACGGACTTGACGAAATTCGGAAAAATCCAATGGCGCACACAATACATAATTTAGATACCGTTCACTTGACAATAGTGATATTCTGAAAGCAACTCCTTTAGCAATTTAAACGGGAGTGCTTAAGTCTTAAAAAGGTCCCGCAATACCAACCATTTTGTTAAATGATGCGAAATAAAAACATAATTCTCGCCAATTAAAAATAGCAACAGAATTGAAAACTAGCCTACCTTAGTAGACAGAATCGCCGGACAGGAAGAATAGGTACATGGAAAACGCCGAACCTCACTGCTGTGAACGGTGCGAGTATGTGCCACGAGACCTCGCTTTGACGTGAAAGCCACGGGAGTTGGCAACAAGGACGAACAGTCAGTGCACAGGAATTTCCGCCTCTCTTCCATTGGCGTATGACTCAACTCGTGCTCAAGCAAGTGGGCGCGGCGAGAAAAATGACGATGGCAGATTTTGCAGATGAACTCTGTGAATCAATAGTCGAATGACTACGATACCTTTAAGAAGCAGGAGAAAAACTGATTGGCTCACTTTGACTAGAATGTTGTTTCGAGATATGTTTCCTAAGTTCGATAAAGTTTTCAAATCGCTCAATGCGATCTGTAAGAACACCGGAGGAAGAAGCACTGACAGAGTCATTGACACCTTCAGAAAGTTTGATGCCCGCCAATATGTTTTCACATATATGGCACCTTAGGTTATGGTGTCGTTTTTGATGACGCTCTAGCTTTGAGTTCGTTGTGAAGGCAGCATCACATTGGCCACATTTAAACCTTCGGTCCCTAGGAGGGAGAGGCGATTGGCGCCAATAAGAAATTTAAAACCTACCCATGAACAATCGCCATATGTGCCCAAACAGACTTTTTCTTAGAAAAATGCCCGAGTGTGCACTTCGGACAACTGTATTCAACACTGTCATGTGACTTTTTTAAGGGACCTTTGCTTTCACGTAGAGTGGTGGGAGTACCAGGGCACGTATTGGCATGCCTAGTAAGATGCTGGCGACGTATGTAACTTCGCCCGCAAGGGCACTTAAAAGGACGCTAAAGTAAAATCTTAAAATCTCAGGAGAAATCGAAGCGATGTACATAAAACCATATTTCTTGAATAACAAGTGCTTAATGGAGCTAGAGATAAACCGAGTATATTAGTGCAGTACACAAACCTTGCAAGAAGTAAGCTTTCGGAAAAGAGCTTCGCATTAAGATACAATTATAACTGGCCTAAGAAAATTTGAAATAGCTAAACAAAAGTCCCTTATCAGTTGCGATATAGCTAGGTTCTCGTACTAAGTCTTCTTTCAATACCAAAGATGCCGCAGATAAAGACAGCAATTAATATCAGTTATAATGAGAATAAAGCAATAAATAAGCAAGCAGTGTGGTAAGAATTAAAAATAGTATGAATTGACAAATTACCTCTCCGGTATGTATGCGCTGATGGATAACTAATCGTGAAGGCCGATTGAAAGATGCACCACAGATATCACAGACGTGTCCCATTGACGATAAGAAACGAAACAGAAAACCTAATCGAGTGAATTGAAAAAAAACTGATACAGCGTTAATCCACGAGACGACCTCAGTACACACCACCCAAGGACAACTAAGGGCGATGACTGAGAGCCAGCCAATCAACAGCCAACAATGGATGGAATTAAACAAATTGACATGTGATTTAAACATGTTTTATTTTCACTAGCGCTAAGCCTGGAAGCCATCATTCCTATTTAGCGTCACTCGCTATAAAACAAATAAATAAACGGGTCATGCAAGTCTGCCATGGAGTGGGGAGAGCATCTAAGCAAAAGTTTCAATGCTTGAACATGGACTAATATGTACAAATTCTCATCACTTCAATTTAGTATTTAGAATAGTTATGTTAAAGTCGCTAGATGTTGTAATTTGAAAAGAAAGGGCGATACACTTACCTTCCGCCTCGACGTAACAAATGAAAGATGGTTGTAAATGGTTAGTAGCAGTAACAATGTAAGCACCGCTTGCGACATGCTTACAAATTCTTATTTTTTTGCCCAAAATGTTGCAATTGTTCAGACCCAGGTTTTATCACGGTCCCATTTCAAATCACAAAAAGTGCAATAAGCATGTGCTCGGTTTCTTGCTGTGATGCTCAAATTTCTATGGAATATTTGTCAGTAGCTCAAAGTTTTTGATGACCTCGGGAATTTTTCTGCTGTTGAGTGAGCGGAAATTTGTACTGATTCGTTTTGCTAACTCAAGGTAACACCGGCTACTTCAGAGTTGTACACCAGTTATGCGGCGCTAGGGTTGTTTGCGGTACTGTAGTTGCAGTGATCTTTTCTTGTACTGCCTTATTTTTATAGCTTAGATACCAGCTTGCAACTCCTTATGGTTTTTGAGCTCGACAATTTGTAGTTTTTATGTCCCATTTACGCTGTCTTTCGGAATCATGCACATTGATGTATTATAACTGGTCATTAATTGGTTAATCTTTCCATTTCTTCCATCATAGGGTATATTTTTATGGTTTATCTTTGAATTTGCTTTTCAATAATTTTTATCAACTTATGTTATAGTTCTTCAGAAAATTGTGTTATTGTGTTGTTATACATGTCTGAGCATTGATTTTGCCTTCATTAGTTCGAAGAACTTTTCCATCAGAGCATTTACTCACAAGTTTCCTATTTATCGGACTTCATATAACTTTTTTACCACCTGTCTCGGGTCTCCCAGTCACTCGATTTTGCGTCTTCGTTGTTATCCCACACTTAATTTGGATCAATGCCTCTGATCTCGGCTCGTGTTCCTGAGGAAAATCAGCTGAAGGCTGTTTCACAGTTGGATGAATCGAAATCATGGGATTCAAATATCTATGAAGTGCTTCTCTCTGCCGCCTCTTCCGAAAGATCGGTACCTTTTCCTATCGAAGGTGGTTCTGACTCCGGACTTTTTTGTACCGTCGGTGGTGCCGTTAATCCAGGTCAACTAATCTACCATCCAATTATATCCTCCTCTTCCATTTCTTCCAAAAGGACACCCTCGATTCTCCGACCTGGAGATGTGATTCTAGAAATTGGAGAATACCAAATCTCTGGATTTACACGTCTGGACGCTATTAGACTCTGTGAAGCCCTCTTCCATGCTAATTCAAGTGCGGAGCGACCTCGCATTCTCCTAAAGCTGATCTCACCCTCTGCACTTCCTACCGGATGTGCACAACTTAATCGTTTTCTTTCGGCTCAATTTCAAATTGGGACACCCGAATTTCTCTTACAGGAGGTTATCCGGAACAATATTTATCAGCGTGTTGTTCCATGTAGGTGCTTCCCAAAATATGGTGAAGTTCGCCAGAATACGATGTTCTACTGTGTCTAGAAGGCTTCGTCCTCTCGCTGCAACTCCTTTTTTGGATTGGTTTCCACTAGAATCGATCCACTATAGATAGCATTTATTTTGTTGAGTGGCTATTCTAATTCCTCTTTTGTACTCTCAATGAATTTGTCTGTCAGTTAGAGATGGGTGCTGGTTTTTACTGACGAAGTTATGATCTCAAAGCGCATAACTACAGGACACTTAGACTTGATGCTTTAGTTATTATTTCAACTGAAATAGCCAGTGCATTCGTTCGTTTCAGGTACAACACGAGAACCGAGACCAGAAGAGAAGGATGGCGTGGACTATCAATTTCTTGGAGTAGAGCGTTTTTTGGCTTTGGAGAAGTCTGGTCAGCTTCTTGAAAGTGGGATGTACAAAGGTGCAGATCAATTCTCAGATGTCCATTTACCAGCTTTACCATTCTTCATTCTTTTACTCAATCATGGTCTGTATACATCTAGCCTAACTTCAAGAAAGTTTTTAAGGTCCTAATCACCATTTCTAGCGGACTAAGTTTGCACCGTCCTTGGAGTCTTTACAGATTATCAAATTTGTACGCTGTAGCTGAGCTCAGCTTTCCCATACATTGAAGCTTTTTCCTTTACCCACTTGTCCGCATATTTGAACTCTCCTGGTGGCATTTAGGCTTTTGTCCATCTACCAAATATGCAAGATTCTGCACCTTCCTTGCTAACCGTTGTCCAGTGAATTCGCGGTGAAAGCTGTTTTACAATTGTTCTGTCCAGTTGCATGATAATCTTTTTATGATAGAACACCGAAATATATCCATTTTTTCTTGAAACACATGAATCAGGCAATGTTATCAGGCATTTTAATGTATAACGCCGCCATAAGATGACTGTTTTTTTGGCGCGTGTTGGCTCTAGGGAACCACTATGGTACTCCACGACCAGATCCAAATGCTACGGCTCTTCACGTGGAAACGAGACTGAAGGACGATGGCTGCGGCGATCACCCCGCCTCGGAATCCAGTGAGGAGCGTTCCGCCACTTCTCTGGAGCTGACCTGTGCGGCGGAGGTGAATTCATCTGTTCACATCTTGGATTATCCCTTTCCCCAATTTTAGCATTTTGCGAGTGGCTACATTTGGTCGTTCGCCGTTCATTCAAGCATAGTGCTCGTGTTCATTCCTCTGCCTAACTTTTGGGGGATTAAGGTAGGACAGGGCTACTTTCTTTTGGGATTTGTGTGGTGGTATCACATAGCTCCAACTGTTGGCGTCAGTTTCTTGGTAACTTTTCATGGTAATATTATCATTAAGCCTTTTTTATGCCTTTTTTTATCGAGGATGAGTCGTCTTCGCTGAACCCCTAAGCACATATTTGCATGTTCTCCATGACTATAATATGTATCGAAACCCATACTTGGTTCGAGATCGGAAAGTTTCGCAATATTCTGGCACTATAATTCTCTCACTCAATTTCTAGAATTCGCTGGGACAACAACAACAGCGAGATCTGAGTTCTATAGTACTGCCAAACGGCTGGGAGGTGATTGACCATCCAGAATACGGACTATTCTACGTGGACCACATCCATCAGAAGACGCAGTACGAGCCTCCTACAGAGGCGGATTTTGAAGAGGCAGCACGTCTTCATGCGGCGAGCAGTTCCACCCCTTCTATCACTTCCTCCGACAATATCAGTAGCATCAGTAAAAATGAGCATCAGAAGCACCACACTTCGTCCTCCGAAACTTCTGACAAATTTACCGATGATTCCGCGCAGGTTCGGGGTCCCTTGGTCACAGCGGTCCTAGTTAAGGGATCCAAGGGCTTTGGGTTTACAATTATTGGAGGGTCCAGTCCCGGTAAACCCGGATTTCTACAGGTGCGTGGTATCTTTGACCGCCTGTCTTGCATCCGGGTTACTGCCTTATTCTCTTTTTTTGTTGCGAAACTTGACAACTCCCATTTTTATGGGTTAATAGTGAACGGAGTTATTTTCCGGAAACATTGGTAAGGGTTGGGTTTTGGCAGTCTAGAAACATTGGGGTCACAATCATCGGTCTGTCCTGCTTTGGGAGTCTACCTTGGCGATTCCACCTGGCCTGCTTCTGAAATTGCTTGAAGGAAAGAAGGAAGAGTATTATAATGTAAATTTAGGGTTTATTGATGATCCAATAACCTGCTTTACAGATTTGTTCACCTAGCGATTGTTGGTGTCCATTGTAAATCTCTTAAATGGTTAGATTTATGCGTAGTAAACGTACTGATCATGATCAGTTTCTGCATCAAACAAAGACAATCTTTTCATCTTTACCTGAATCTCGTCCTTCCTGCGCATTGTAGTTACGTGTGGAACCACTAAAGTCTTTAGACATGGAACAGCGTGAGTTCCTCACATTTTAGTTGTTTATTACCATCTAGGTGGTAATGTCATGCAAGATATGCTTGCTACTCATCACTTTTGTATAAAATGTGCATAAAATTCGTGTGAAATCCATCCCTCTCTCTCTATTCTTCCTAATTTGAAGTCTGGTTGCTGTGCTTTTTCATAATAGCAAAGCAGTTTGCCTTGATTTCGGCAGCAGCTTAAGGGGATCAGTATGTGTTTTGGGATATATTTTGCCTTTTAATTTTGTCTATATGCTTCACCATCTATTCAAGTAATTGCTTCAAAAGACATGTACGAAATGTTTGATCATGCAAATAGATATCATTGTGGTTGTTTAGGTTCCCTGAAAGACTAGAAGCTCTAGTTGAGTAACGGCGAACAAGCTGAAGACCTGTTGTAAATCTGGAAACTTAGCAAAGCCTTCCAAGTCCGAAGAAACTATCAGCTTAAAAGGTGTGGTAGGCGATTAACATCAGCAATACCATTTCATTGCAGTGAAGCCTGGACCCTGCAAACCTGAGAAGGTCTGTGTTGTCAGGTGGGAACATAATTCAGTTCCACGTTCCCCCTGTTAGCTTATGTTTCAGCCATAAAGCAGTAGTCGAGTTGATCAAAATCACCCACGAATTAGAGAAAAGGTGAATTTCGAGTCTCATGGTAGTTCAAATCACAAAATGCATTATATAGGCTGAAAGCAATGCACGCAGAGTGGCATCTCGCTGTAAGGCTGGTCAGTAGTGTAAGAGCCTGGTTCAATGTTACTTGATTCAGGTGAAGAACGTGATACCAGGTGGACCGGCAGCACAAGAGGGTACTCTGGCAGTGGGTAATGTTCTCGTTTCTGCAAACGGCATCAATGTCCTTGGCTTCTCCCACGACCAAATTGTGGCTCTCTTCCAATCAATCCCCGTCGGTGGTACTGTTACTCTCACCGTCAGTCAGGGCTATTCTCTCATTGGTGTCGAAATGAAGAAGTCACAGCATCAAGTAAGGCAATTTCCGCCTATTTGTTCTCTTTATTAGTATGTAGATGTGTTCAAGCCAAACCAAAGCTTTTGGTTGTATTGGGCAGGAATAACCGCTTTCCATGAAGTAAGGAATACATTTTGCTTTCACACGATGTCTGACTTAAATGATGTGTAGAGAGCTGCGCTACGGAAAGGGTGGAAAGTAAGCTCCAACCGATCTGATGAGGTTTGTCTGTCTTGGTACCCTACATGTGGCAACCTTGCGGAAGTTCAAACATCATTGAAAATCTGAATCATATTCACTGTTCCCACAAAACAATCCTTTGTGTAATTTTACGGCGGCAGGCTAGGGACCCATTACGCCTCACTCAAGTCTTTGAGATCATTCACATATTTTGTTGGAGCTGAGAACCTGGGATTCTTTTCCATTGTACTTGATTTCTTTTGTAAAAAGGAAGTGTGATTGTGGATTGAGTTTTGCACTCTCAGTTTTGTCGAAAGGAGGCGCGATTCATTATCCACCGCACAGGTTTGCACTCATGCAATCAGTGACACTGCTGCCTATCACTATCTTGATGAATGGCATCTAGACTTGGGTATGACACCACGTGCGCTGGCTATGAGAATGTAGGGGGACACTTAGGATTCACCAAAACCAGTAGCACTGCCAAAGTAGCATGCTTTGAGCATCTCTCTAATCCTTCGATAAATGGAACTTGTCTGGGAAAATAGATTCCAGGATAAATCATTCCTTTGGGTTGGGTTCTTTGCAATGTTAGGAAGTTTGTGGCTTTATTCGTTTGTCTTACATCTTGACAGCTGAGTCCCTTTTCATCTCTGCCCTTTGCAGAAAGCGTGTATGGTCAAAGTGTAAAGATGTGTTCTTGCTATTTTGTTCTTGACCTGATAAGGTCTCCAGCTTGAAAAATTTAGCCTTTATATTGTTCGTTTGAAATATGAAACGTAGCTAGCTCATGAAAGAGATCTACCCTTCGCCTGAGTTTATTATTGCATTGATGACTGCTACTGCATTTCATCCACGGAGTCTCTCCATTTTGTTTCGGTGGCAGTCGAATTTGGCTTTCAAAGAAGCTGACGGCAATGCGGTTAATATGCTTTATAGCCTTTCATTCTTCCTAATGCGAAACCCGTGCCCATCATTTTGGCGTATGCTTGCTCTTCAGAGGAACGATATTCATTTCCTTGCTTCTGGAAAAGTGGTATTATTGAAAAAGAATTGAGCTGAATCACTTTAAAGTAACTAATTTTCATGCTTTCAAGTCTTATTCAGTTCAAGCTCTGAACCGAAGCTTTGTCAGTCTTTCTAATGAGAGCGTTCAAAAGAAGACGTTGATGTTTTTGACATATTCAACCATTTGTCCTACTTCGAAGTAAAACTTTATGCCTCTAATAAACATGACGCTATTCCTCCAAAGGTGACTAGTTTGCGGGAAGTATATCCTCCATGCATTTCTTTTTTACTCGGTTCCTTTAGTTTGTAAAGTTCCGTCACTGTAAATCCCTGAACTTTGCGAGCAAATAGTGGCCGAAGGTTAGTGTTGGCACGACTCCGCATCATCGGTTGCCGCGTAGAAAAAATGAGAGGTTAAATAAACAAGCGTGGCGTTCCATAATCCCCTATATTCTTTGGCGTTGTTCCCTCTATTCTCATCTCCATCCGTGCTGTAATATACACCGCCGAACAAATTGCGCCAGTTATTGAAGTTGTGTTCAGATAGGAAGGCATTTCAATACCTCATTGGATTTGGAGTTGCATCCCATTTCGGAACTATAGTAGGGAACAACGCATTTTATGCCGTTTTTGTATTCCTATTACTAATCTAAAAGCCTAATTTATATCATTCATTCCTTGCCATTTCACCTTCATTTCATTACTGTTAAGTCATATTCATCTTGGTTTTATGTGGTTTCAATGACAAAAAGAGGATGTGGAAAGCCTTCCATGTTTATTTAACTTGTGTGTATATATACAAGTACCAAATAAGCTTCGTACTGACAACAGCTACTGTAAACCACGAGATTGAGTTGGCTACCAAATGGTCGACGTCATTTTAACCCCTTCTGTCAGGGGTCAGCATCAGCGTGCGCTCTTCATCGGTCAGGCTAAGCGCAACCCCTCAGGGATCCGCATCATGGCTATTGACTTGGATTCTTGACCATACCACTTAGCGGAAGAAAAGTGTGGACTTTGGTGCCCCCAAAGCTGCAATGAGGAACTGAGCTCGAAATCCAAGTGTCGTGTAATCAGTGCTTTAAAGAGTCTTTCTGTGGCAAAAGTATGCTTCCTCTGTGGAATATGCAATTTGTCATCCTTTTATTCACTCGTGAAGCAGAAAACTGAGCCCTCAGGCAATTAAAGCCTGAAGTTTCAGTAAGCCATCTATTTAACTAATTTCACTTGTCGTGTTAAGTGGAATCCTTTTTCAACCACCTAATTGTTGTCCGTTTTTATCATTTATGAGAGCTGGATATTAACATTTGGGATCACGAATCTGTCCTGCTTATGTATAAAAATAAGCTACCTCCTGCTGTCAGAGGTGATTTATGCGCTCTAGTACTCGAAAAGAGCAAATCTTCTCCAGAAAGCACCCATGAACGTGGGCGTTGGGATTGGCTGGTTCCGAAGAATTTATGCAGCTAAAGCATTAGCAATGAAGTCTGATTCCATTTTCTTTTGAGTGTCTTTATTGACATTTCCAAGTGTTAACATGGTAGTTGATCGAATCAAGAGTCTACCAAACCGGCACCGGCATAACAACAACTCCCTAACTTGCTCTAGGAGGAAATGCTTTATATCAAGACAACAGGTCTTGTTTGGTCTACGTACCTCTGGTTCGATGGTTCGACTGCAGATAGGCGTCTCCTATCTGCGAAAGTACATATAAAATTATTTAGCATTCAACAAAAAATGACTTCCTGCAAAATTACTACATTTGATTATCACTGCGGCCAATGGGCTATCGGCTTTGCTCTCAGATGGTTTTACGAGTCGATCTAGGCTGTTCTTCATTGACTTGTCAGGGCTGTGAAGATGGAAGTGCAAAAAGTTGGATCAACTTCATGTAAGATCAAAAAGTCGAACCGGTATATAGTGCTCTTTCTTTGAGCGTCACTAGTGGCACTTTTTATTGTTGCTTAGTTGAAGGCTTAATCAAGAAAGTATACTCTCTTCCTTTGTCTTTAAGACCTCGACAGCAAGGAGTAAGCCGATAGTAGGGGAGCGAAGTGTGCCATTCGCACCTCCAGAACTATGCATCCGGCGTCTAAACACCTCTCCCACAATCAGCCAATTATCAGGCGAAGCGGAGGATGAAACAACCTCAGCGACAGCATTAAGATCAGGGGCAGGTGCTGGAACGGTGGTGACAGCGTCGGTGGCGGTGACGAAACAGGCAAACGGTTTTGGTTTTACCTTAGCCGATCAAGTGGGAGGGCAGCGCGTTAAGGAAGTCCTTGAACCTAAGGGTCTCCGTGTTGGTGACGTCATCCTCGAGGTCAATGGCAAGTGGGTCAAAGATGCCTCCCATTTAGAGGTCGTTCAACTTCTGAAAACTTGTCCCATTGGGAAGACGAGTAACTTCCTCATCCAAAGAGGTATCTGCCATTAACTTACACCTTCTCCACCTATATTTTCCCACCACTCACATTATTTGATTGGAGCAATTTTGCTGAAAGTTTGTTTTCGACTTAGCGTTTCGAGTTTTTTGGTCTTGATTAATGACTGTAAGTTAACTTTGACCCCTTTGTGTGAAAAAATAGTCATATTAAATGGGGATTGGCAAGTTTAGCAAGCGATATCCTTGTTAATAAAGCAAGTTGTGTGTGTCCGGTGGAACACACCATCGAGGACACTTCCCATGCTAACAATGAAACTGGTGCCCTACTACTTGGTGTCTGGACGAACTGGTCAACTCGGGCTAAATAATAGTCAGGTGTTGATCAGAAATCAGTCAAATCGCGATTCTGCCAGTAACTGTTCGCGACCCTCGTTTGAGCGTCTTCAGTGTCGGTTGCGGGATGGTGACTTTAAACAAATGGCTTTTAGATGTCAATTGAAACTTTTGGCAGATCTGAGAGAGCTGTAAAGACT
>UYWX01000495.1:0-12346 GCA_900622495.1 Hydatigera taeniaeformis
TGTCATTTTATCAATGAACGAAACACCTTTGACGCCTGCTTTATCCACACGCCCTGTACTTTGTAGTGATGCCAAATAAACCCTCCTTTAATCAACCCGTCAATTATATAGGTAGGGATAATTTACCACGAGTGTAGGGTGAGAAATTTTAAGCTTTGTTTATGTAACTATATGACATTCTGCTGTTACTTTAGGATATGTCTGTACAGCGTCCCGAGGCTTCCCACAGGGTTGAAGAAGGCATAATCAAGGTTAAATACATGTTCAAGGACCAGATTTTAGCGTTCCGAGACATCCTGGCCGGTATAAGAAGTCAATAAGTAGAGCTGGATACATGTATTTCGAAAACTACAGGGCAAATGGGACCTGAGCGTGGCCCAAGGGTCAGCCCAGGTGTACAGGGGCCAGACAAATTCTAAAGCGACCGCCAAACGTCGGGTAGTCAGGGCCAACCTCAGGCCCACTTGTCCTGTCGTCCTCGAAATACATGTATTTAGCTGTAGGTACTGACTTCTTATACCAGCCAGGAGGTCTTGGGACGCTAAAATCTGGCCCTTGAACTCGTGGGCCGGCCTTCGGGTCGCGTTTAAGCCTAGTTGCTATGTCCTCTTTGGAATGCATACATCCAGGTTCACTTAATGCCTTCTTCCACGCTGTGGGAAGCCTCTTGTCCCTACAAAAGATACCTTAATACTGTCAATCAAGTCTGCAAACAATATTGGCAGTATAAAAACCAAGCATTGCAACTCACCTTATTCCCCATGTCGTTTGCAATACAGCACTGCAGGCACTGAAGCGCGTTGCAAGTACTCTGCTTCGTAATGTGAGTTAAATTAACTTCTACCCGTGACGTAAATGAGCCAAGTCTACTTGTATCACCTTAAGAAAGAAAGCTTGTGTAGTAAAAGAACTTTTGCTGGGCATAAAAGCATAAATGGATCCTAAAACTTAAGAAATTATGTATGCTTATCAAGGCGTTAAGGAAATTTAATACCAAAGTAATTAGCCTTATATGGGCCTAAAAATTGTCCAAAATTCAAGGGTTTGGATTTAAAGCCCTTCGTCTATGCAATAAATCATTTAATTGATGCGTCACTAAGTCAACTGATGACCTTGAAGCTGATTTTAGTCTTCCACATCACAAGGCGCTGTGCTTGTGCATTGGGAGGCGGGTTTTGTTGGTTCCCTTCGGACTGTTATTCTTGTTTCATCTTACGCTCCCCAATCTTGAAAGGTTTCTATTTGTGACACATAACTTACTCAACTTAGTGTAAAGCGATCCTCTTTTTGAGACAGGTCTATATTAATGTCTTGGCTTCACTGCCCGACCGGGTTATTTTGTTTTTGATTGGTGCCAATCTGCCACCGACTTGTTTTTAATGCTAAGATTTCTTTAGTGTTCCAGTTGCTTCTTTTAACTTTCCACCTTTGTTTATTGGTCGGAGGCTTTTCTACCTTAACTGTGGTTGCAAAATCTTCACTGTTGTTCCGCAAGTAATAGCAAGTCTGGTCGGCATTTGCTCATGGAAGAGCTTAGAAGTCGTTGGATCAAGTAAGTTTACTACCATCGTTGATCGCCTTAAGATTGAGGGTTCAATGGTAGTCATTCTTTTTTGGAGCATTAAAGTTGGGCGAGGTTGTAGGACCTATTAGACCTAGTTGTTCTGTCTATTTTGAGGGTTTTATTTTGGAATATCTTGCATTTTTGATTTCATTAAAGCGCGTGATTCCGTTCATCTTCTATGTTGGGTGCTGCAGGTGCTCGCTTCTGCGTGATCCATTATCACATTATTATGCATTTTAGAGAACAGATAAGGTTGAAACAAGAGTGTGTTATAGAGGATATTCCTGAAGTCTTGGAAAAACTCAGATGTAGCACACTGCTTGTGGGAGGCCTTGATATTTCCTACTCCAAAAGCGATTCAACTCTAGCTTTTGTTGGCGTTTCTGTGGTACGAATTGGTGATCCCGTTTCAGAAACTCAGGTAATTCCATTTGGGGCAGCTTGACTTATTAACTTCACTTTTTTTACTCGGTTGATGAATGGAAAATCTGCTCCTGATTCCAATGTTAAACTTATGAAGTACTTAATGAAGCAATGTTTTTTAAGCGAATTAGGCTCTTTCCGATGAATAATTCAAATTTGGACTAAGTTATACGCGATAGTTCAATCACTTTAGTTTTCCTTACCAGTTTACAAGACTGATGTGTTTAAAGCTTGGGGTTTATCAGATTCCATTTGGCTACATAGCATTTGCATTTCCGTTTTGCTTAGTGTGAAACACTGGCAATTGACTGCAATCGTGCAACAATAGAAGTGCCCTATGTACCCAATTTCCTAGCCTTTCGAGAGGTGCCTGCTTATTTGGCCGCGGTGAGCGCTTTTGAGGAGCGTCACACATCTCTCTCTCCCGACGTTTTCATGGTGGATAGCAACGGAACGTTGCATCCTATTCGTTTTGGTGCTGCTTGTCACCTTGGCGTGTTACTGAAACGACCTACTTTTGGGGTGGCCAAAAACCTTACCTTTCTCGAACCTGCACCCAACTGCTTTCCCCTAAATGCCGACGGGCCCACGCAGAGGCACCTCCTTCTACAGGTGCGGCTCTTTCTTTGGTGTATTTTCAGACTTTCTTTGGCGACTAAAATGCCAGTCAATACCTTTTGGAGCTCGAATTGTAAACTTTCTTCCTAGGTTCGTGCCAATGTACTGGTGGTTAGGATCAATAATGCTCAATGTTTATATCTTTGCCGTTATTGGTTACGATTGATTCTTCCCCATTCGGTTAAAGCGAGTTTCATCGTTTAATTTGGCATTGTTCTTTTCTTGAATTCGTACCGCCTTAACATTTTCAGGATGTTTTTTAATAACGGTAGTGAACTGTACTTCATTTGTATCCTATTCCCATTAACTTTTAAAGAGGGAGTTTCTCAATGTTGGATTTTGCTATCATATTTCGTCATTGCTATGCCTAGACGTGGGTCATAGCATTTGCATGTCTGACCCGAATCATTCAAGTCCGGAAAGGTGATTTGTCTCTAACAATTTTCCTTGTATTTGCACTTTTATGCTGGCTGTTTTGTTTTAGAGGTTAAAACAAATGAAGCGTGGAGAGAAAATTGATCTTCTTGGCAAAGACGGGTGGATAGATGGTGCCGTAAGATCTCAGTTGGTATTGCTATTTATTATTTCATTTGTGTTATTTATTCATTAAGTGTGATGGTCTAAAGCTTAAGTGGCTATCTACATACGGGTTGTGACTCCATTAGGATTCTTATTCAAAGAATCTCAGGAGGTTGTAATTTAAGAAACTACTGTCGAGTTATAAGGTCGCAAAACATTTTGGCTCGGTAATCGTGTCATTATTTCTATTTCTAGGCTGTTCTTACGGGCACATCATCGAATCCCGTTTTTGTCTCCCCTGGGCATTTGATCACCCTTCAAACAGCTGTGGAGATAACTCTTCGCTGCTCCATCCATCGGATTCCAGAACCAACAAGGAGGGTAATTCAGTATCCGTCCTTTTCTCTCGTAGCGATTTAAATGTTTCCCCTGCGTCCTGCATTTCGATCCAGTTATTTCCTTTAAACTCTTTTGTGTCATACTCTTGTCAGTTGGTTATTTGTATAAATCATGTTAAATCCCTTCCTATTCTTCCAATTTTTTGCCAATTTTAGCCTTTTTATTAATTTATTAGGCTGATTTACGAACACGCAAAGAGCTGGCTGATTTTGTAGACGCCAAACGAAATGTGGATGGATCATGAACATCACTGCTGTACTGTTCTTTGCTACTTGAGCTCATTTTAAGTAGAATTAAAGTAAGAATACCTTCACCCTCAAGTATTTTCTTGTGGTACAGGATTGTGCTTGGTTTTCTTTGTCCTATTGATTTTCAGTGGGTAAATCCTTTTTACTGAAATTAGTTAGTGGTGTGTTAATGTTGTCGCGTTAGCCCAGCTTGGAGGTGGACTGTGATCACATTACCCGTGGTCTATGACATCATTTTTCACCTTTAAGAGAAAGCAGTCAACACTACCTTTTCTTCCAGATAAGTTTTCGTTATTTTGCTTTGCATTATTGATCAAAAACCCTGCTCACTGGGAGAATAAGGAATCTGGTAATATTTCTTCCCCTTCAAAGCTATAAACAGCCTTTTTGAAGCTTAGTATGGGTATCAAGTGGTAGGTACAAATGTGCTACTGTTCCTTGTGATTGTTCTAGCACCATTGAAAATCCATTGGATCCTCTCTCGGAGTAGCACACAACACAATTAAGAGAAGTAAGTTGGTGATTTTGGAGTTCCTTTTGAATCACCAGTTTTAAGCCTCAAATCTTGCGTTCAGGGATTGACACAAAACTCAGATCTTACTTGGAGGAATTTTTCAAAGCGAGACTTTTGTTAACCCCCAGTGCGGGGTACTTGTTTGGCTCAAAGTCATCTCAGCCGAACTCATTGAAGCTTAACGGGGTAACTCTTCTGAAGCGGAGCTCCTCAAAAGCTCCTAGTTTCTAACTACAGAAATACAAACATTCGTCGTTGTTCTTGCACCACCGGGTGTTACATCTGCAGTACACACTTCTGAGAAGTGATGAGTTCTTAGTAGGTACAATAAAGGCAATTTATTTGCATTAAGAGTGCGCTTGGACGACGTCACTGCTTTTGCTAAGTGGAAAGGTCAGACTTCTATTTAATATCACATTGGTAAGAACACGTTATTGTAAACTTTGTGACACTTTCCCACTTGAATTTCGATCATTCAAGTACAAATAAAGCACTTCTCAGCTATCCATCCCACACGTCCACTTGGTCGTAATTTGTTTATTCATGCATTTCAGATACTAGTCTATTGCAGCAGAACGTCCTGAGTAGTAACCTTTTGAGTGTTTGAAGAACAGCGGGGTCTCACGCAGAGGTTTGATATGAGAAAACTGTAATGCTATGTTGTTATGCCGACATCATTGGCTTCGCTCGTGTTTAACAGGCATCCAGGACTTTGGTCGACACCTCCCCTTCGATCCACAAAAGCCCAGCGAGCGCATGCGCTCCTATTGTCGTAGCAACTGCAAACTTCTCTACCAATCAAACTGATGCATAAGTAGTGGACTCGCCGATCCTACGAGCCAATCAGAGTATCGCTTTTCTTTTTTCGCAGACCTCATTTCATGCACTGTCACTTGGCTGCGCAGACACTCACGGTCTGTGTGCGTGCCTGCTTGTGTTTGTGTGGGTTTGCACATCTGCTTGTACTACCCTGCCTGCGGGGTACACAGCCGTGCACCGACACCTTTGTGGTTTTGCGTGAGTTCCACGCTGTTTATAACTTTGATGAGCAGACTCGACTCATACGCGTCTTTCCTGTAACCTAATTGTCTTGTGCCACTACCTGCTCGCATAATTTTTCCCTGCTTGCCACGTGTTTACCCTCCAAACTTTGGGCTTCTACGTCGTTGGGACTTGGCTAGCGTTTGTATCGTGTTCCTATTTTGGTACATTGAGTCGCGTATGCGTACGGGTTTATGGAATGTCCATGGGTGAAGTGTGGTTAAAATGTACATACTAGTTAGAGTTCGTATCGAATTAATGTATATGGAAGGGGTGTGTTGGTCTTAGATGGGGATCAAATACCAAGATAGGGATTCATAGACGTGTGCACTCAGCCAGACCGGGGTGTCTCCACTAGCTCGTTTCTTCATCCAACTGATTCAGTCTGCGTGAAGTATCGGTGCCGACAACGGGAGTTCGTCTTTTTGAATGGAAGCTGGTCCTCTGATGACCTAATCTGCTGCAGTCCCAAGTCCGAATGTCGTTAGATTTCGTAGTGCCAAAATTGTTATTGCACAGATATCCGTGGACATTCTCCACGCCGAGGGAGAATGATGGCTTCCAGTTCCAAATGCTCCGATTGTATGACGTCCGCTTGCCATAAATGGCAATCAGATTCATGAGTCTCCTCGTGGACATGACGAGGACGAATCTCCTAACGCTCCCAGCTAGGTTCTGATGATGGAAGAACAGCTTAGGTTATTCTCACGGTCCACTCCTCTCCCTCGAGGACCGCTTTCGCATATTCTATCCCCTAAGGTGAAGCTCGAAATTGCCGACCCGAGCTATTGAGTTTTGTGTGGTTGCATTTTCACAAGGCCACTGCTGGTTTGGGCGGCACAAGCCCACGGCACTTCATGGACGAACGTACTAGGAGCTCGGCCATGTTTCCTGACTTCGCCCAAACTCCCAGCCTTTTAACGCACCCGCCAGCGGACGGATTCGTCACTGCGTCGACGCCCACCTGAACGTATGCGCGTACGATACGCCGGAGCCCATCCCGAGTTGCGATCCACACCCACGCCACTTTCATCGGGCAGGGCAAGCGCCCCAAGGGGTCGCATAAGCGAATTTACGGTACAGACCGCGCGTTTCAGACGCCGGTAAATCGCCTCAAGGATGACCCCCCACCCACAAACCTCTCCCATAATTCAACGATGACTTCCGATCCGATCATCGGATCAAACAAGCTCAAGGGGGACCAACGTCCACCCACAGGCGACGGAGAGCAAAGGCGAATTGGCGCTCGGAACACGGTCGCCGCTCCCATACCACCCCGACACGCGAGACTCGTGCCGACCAAAGGACTACCTCGCCTCGAAATTTGATTACTGCATACAAGATAGCAAAGGCCCAGCCACTCAGAAGCCGTAAGAGGATGCCAGGCCGGACATTCTCGCGACGGACCACCCGTAGACCTTCGCAAAGGGATCAAGGCGCCATCCGAAGGGCCGTGTCGGAGCAGAACAAACATCAGATCAGAGACTGACGGACCGTGAGAAGTCCACGCACCAAAAGTGCGGCGAGACCCACGGCAAAAACTCGCACAAGCAAAACTCGAGCTCGAGAACGACAACCACGATGGTGAACATCTAGGATTTATTAAGAGTGCCCTAGAACTTAGACGGAGTTGTGCCGTTATTCCGATCCGTTAAACCAGTAAAGCATTACAACGCAGCCACCTACGTAACACGATATATGTCAAAATCTTTGACCATAGGCAAAAAACATAAATGCAGGTCACGAGAGATTAACTTTGAGGACGCAAGAACGGTAAACGTTAACCTCGAAAGCGGACCCAAAATGTGCTTATACACTCATAAAAACGATAATCTGTACAAAAAAGCACGATACACGCAGTTTATGAGATGGATGGGGAAGGGGGTAAAAGATACCAGAACACGAATCACCCGCGCATCAGACTAAGGAAAATGCACGATTGACTTGTCACGTCGTGCAGGGCACACCCGGTTCCGCTTTACGATGACTTCGCAGCGTCTTCCCCACCAGCATCGTCGTAAGCAAGATCTTGACCATCCTCATCATCTTCCTCCTCCTCCTCCTCATCATCTTCCTCATCCAAAAGATCCTCTGCAGGAGTAAATGACGAGACTACAACCTACCTTCTACTTCCTCATCTGAGTCAATCTCAGGATTGAGATAGTACTGAAGTGGGTTTGGCCAGAGCTCATCCTTAATATAATCACCAATGACGTCACCCACGGCATTGCGGTCATACGCAAACCAACAGAAGAAACTGGACTGATGAGGGTAGTCCCTCTTCTGACCTTCCCTTCCATTATCGGCCGACTCCGTAAGATCCATCCCCGGCTTCCAGTCAATTTTGGTAGAAGTGGCGGTTGGCTCACCCTTTTCACTAACGTGATACTCTTTAGTGATACAATCGTTCTTAAACCAGTCATTTTCATCAAAGTACTAAAACCGTGAATAAGGCAATGACAGTCATA
The DNA here is from genome assembly GCA_900622495.1 of Hydatigera taeniaeformis. Taxonomy (NCBI): domain Eukaryota; kingdom Metazoa; phylum Platyhelminthes; class Cestoda; order Cyclophyllidea; family Taeniidae; genus Hydatigera; species Hydatigera taeniaeformis. Next base: position 7,795 of record UYWX01000495.1, read on the forward strand.
CGAAATTGATCTTGTAACCGGACGTAATATCATCAAATTCTTGTACTTCAACAGCTCTCAAATAAGCGAGAACCTTCTGATCCTCTTCCGTAATCACTTTGCGCAAGTGCGAGTGATTGACAAAGACAGTATGCCAGAAATTCGGAATTTTCGCGAGGAGTTCCGCACGATGCTCATAGTGCGGCTTGCGTAATTTGTTAAACTTCTGCTCTACTTTGAGAATTTCAACGCTAGCCTTTTTGTTAAGGCTGTCGATAGCTTCTTGAACAGAATCAACGCTCTCCAGAATGTCATGATCAACCTCTGTAAACGAATAAAAATGAACAACTCATCGAACCGATGCAAAAGTACAAAAGTGAAGAACAAACAACCTGGTGGAACGTCAGCAGCCTCGTTATCGCTGCGAGGATTCTTGGGTTGAGAAGCCATTAGCGCTGCAACTGAACCCGGAACCGCAAGATGTGTAAGTCACCCGAAAAGTAAAACAAACTAATTATCCCGGAATTAGAAAACTCTAACTTCAGGAGCTTTATAGGTAATTTGACAATATATTAACGTTCAAGATAATTTTATAAAAATAATATTTATTTGCTTTGCAGATTTTATTCACATCTTTAAACAAATTAAAGAGCAGGCAACAATGCAACGTGCAATTGCCCAACAGAAGCTACATTAAGGGTCACCGAGATGGAGAATCGTGGTCCTACTCCTCCAACTCTTCCCACATCCCTATCTGAACCACATGTTTATTCCCCGGCCCAAATTGAATAGGACCTGACGTCGCCAACCCCATAGTCTACAACCTCTGATAAACGACAACTAGACAAGATAGCGACCTCGCGAACCGCACTATACCCTGAGACCTGATGTGCGCGCAACCGCCCAACCCACCAACAGCGATGTTCACGCAGAAGTGACCCCTCCTTAGTAATCAGCTGTGCCACGGAGGCAAGAGCCCGCCCCCATGCGGCACCCAACCCTACAGCCCAATTACCGCCCCCCGAATGCTTTACAGGTCTCAACATAAGTACGTAAACTCCCACCTAGACTCCATTTGGAATGATGCTCCGCAGTTCAATGCTACGTAGAGCCCATGTCAGCGTAAACTAGCTACTCTGTTACTAGCATTGTGATGAGTACTAAAAAGAGTATCGGTAAACCAGCCACACTGCATTGCGGTAGATTGACTAAATGCATAATCCAATATGAACACTATTTCGCAGTAATGACAACATCCAAATGCTATTTTAGGCAGGAAAAATACTAAATACGGATAGATTCCTTGTTCCGAGGCTGGTGAGGGAGGAGAGGCGGTGTGCCCGTGCGAGGATTCGGAGGTTGGGTGGCAGATCTATCCATTAGCTGGGGGGAGGCATGTGCTCAAAAATGTCTTCACATCAGCAATTTCCTACACAATTAAACGATAAAGGTATAAAAGGTGAAGCTCATTGAAAAAAGCCTCGAAATCGTTGGAGCATCATCGAATTCGAAATTAGCACAATGACCTTGAGACATCGACACGACTATTATTCGCTGAAAACTGGAAAATGTTTGATGACGATCAATGATGTGCTTGAGTGCCAAATGACACCCACAGCCAATTCCATGAAGGCATAAATTCAGTAAACAAGCAACCTACATTGCTGCAGGAACAGTGACCCATGCCCTGATACGATGAGAATGAGCAGTTTGCGAAACCGAGCTTGCGTAATATGGAGTTGGTCAGCGTGCCCAGTTCGTAAGGAACAATGGGATCTACTTTACCATGGCATTGAAGAATGGGCATGGATCGGTTCGCCGTCGCAACCTATAGAAGAGATACAATTAATGCAGGTTGGGTATATATAGCCGTTTCAACGAAATAAATGAACAAACAATGTCACAAACGGTAGCTTATGTTGACCATCACACACGCTGAAATCTACTCAGGTGAGATTTTATAGAGAGAACGTTTATGAAAGAAAAGAGAAAAGCTGTGGGAGAATAGTTTACGAATGAATACCTGCGGATGAATCAAGTCACATGTAAGTGGTGCTGATGACGGAGAAAAAAATGCCCGTGAGAAGAGGGTAGGATGACTTGATGAAAAACACAGTCGAATAAGAGCAGAATAAATAGATGCATGAAATAATTCACGTGAGTGCTTGCAGACCACCAGCATAAATACATTCACGACAAAATTATAGTGAAGAAGGGGCCAAAAAAGCTAATTAATTACAGGGGTGCATGCTATCAGCTTATGCTAATCAATTTTAAACAGAGTGCTATAGAGAAAATGTAATATTGGCAAGTCATTAAATTTGAGTTGCCGGGCCGTTGACGCACAAGAAAACCCACCCGCGAGGGCGTAGCAACGAAGCGATGAAAGAGTTGGACTTACATTGCCAGAAAGAACAGTAACATCTAAACAAATCTTCCACATATTTCATAAACCAAGACAAAGGACCTACGGAGCTATTGGAGACAAATTTTTCGTGGAGGGGGAGCCAACAACTGAGAGCAACAAGACCACCAAGTTTTTGCTCCACATTGGTCATGCCGTAGTAAAACGCGATACTCCCACCTTGAGAGAAGCCACCAACCACGATTCGATCCGCGGAAATTCCAGCAGTCTTCTCAGCGGCTACCCACTTCGCGACTGCGAGGACGCAAAGCAAATAATGAGACAAAAAAAATGCTAGGGAATCGTTTTTTATTCTAAATAAACACAAGCTTCACAAAAGTCGCGAAATTCAAATTCAGCTACATATGCACACCAGCAAAAACTATGAAAAGTAGGACAATAGCAACACGGAAACATCGTCTTCAAGTAAACCCTTATTTTGCTTGCAAACCAATAGATGACTAGGCCAACAGGAATTCGCTATTCAGTGCAGACAAAGATTGATTACAAAAGAGGTTTGACAAATAGTTGGAGGATTCAAGACTGTCGACAGTCAGATAAGCACGTAGAAATCTTAACAATGCCGCAACCGAACCAAATCTCAAAGGAATCAACTCACCCTCTTTGGTAGCTTCGAGGATACCAGATTCATCCTCCTTAGCCCCGATACCAAGGTTATAAAGATCATACCTGCAGATAAAGTTTATTTTGAAGGAGTAACAACCATTATAACTGGGAAAGTAGTTTGAAGATTAAAATATTAAACTCAAAGTACCTACCAAGCAGGCATCACCATACCCATGTTCAGGGTAACGGGCATATCTCTTCTATAAGAAAATTCCAGAATAAAAAGAGAGTGAAATTACGCATTAGGACAGACAATCTTGCAATAGGGAGGAACGACATTACGGAGCGTATCAGCCCATCCAGAACTAGATGGAAGCCAATTAGATGGATTAAGCCCGAAAACATACCCATTATCCCCCAATCCATGAAGAAAAATGAGCTAAAAAATAAGGACGTAGGAACTACTAAGAGTCAACAACCTAATCGTAGACAATACAGCAATATTTTAAACTAACTAATCATCAGAGATAGTATGCTGCTCAAGAATCGAGCTTAATAACATTTAGTTGAAGAAAGCTTGGAAACTAAATAATGAAATTACAGAAGCAGTATGTCGTGTCCTGGACTCAATAATCTCCGCCGGAAGAAGAGCCATCGAACCAATGGATTCCTAAGTCAGCGCCTGAAGAAGCCGACGCATGCTTCAATTTACCAATAAGAACCAGAGCTCCGATTTTTACTTGCATTTCTAAAAGACTTTAAATTTGGAAAAAAACGTTGATGTTACGCAAAGTTGCTCTCATCAATTTCTTTCACAGTGTAAAATACCTATTATAATCCATAGTGCGCACATGCCAGCAAGCTAATTTTAGTTAAAAATAATGTGCAATATAAAGATCAAAGCAAAACACCAAATTAATTTTGATCAAAAGACAAAAAACAGCTACTAAAATTTCGTTGATTTTTACAGTAAGCTCTACGCTTCTATCAGTGGGTAAGAACTTTGAAGAGTTTCTAGGCGAGCCATTGTGCCAAATGTCACTTACAGGACGTTTTTTGTGAAAAGGATGCATCATTTCCACCTACCATGTCAATGATTATAAAGCGCAGCTGTAGTCACATGTGAATTTAAGTCTTTCAATAGTTTAATTTATGCCGTCCGTTAATGTTTTTCCTAAGATAAAAGATGCTGTTGACTATTATTATTTGCGATTGTAGCGGTAGGGTCTCAGGAGTTTCCACCTAGAGGAATAAGGTATTAAGTGAGGACGAATAAATGCATTTCTGAGAGAAAAAAACGATTAGATTTAGCCTGTCTCACGGGCATGTCCACGCGTACAGGAACCAGACCAATCTTAAAATATTAGTTAAACATAAGTTCACCGCATAAACAAAGATTTGCCATAACATACAAAAACTTCCTTGAAGATCTTAAGAGACATTCAGACATAATATTTAATTTTGCTTATTCAAACTTCGGTGCCAGGTGCGATTTCTGAAATGGCCGTGCGACGACCTAGGACTTCCCATCAGATAGAATATGCTACTTTGGAGAGAATACGGGTATTTAAAGAGAAAAAGAAGGTATAGGGCCTTGACATG
>UYWX01000496.1:0-12329 GCA_900622495.1 Hydatigera taeniaeformis
ATAGGCTACCCCACTGTCTAATTATGTTTGCGGAGAATTTTTCGCTACACATTTCCACAGGTAACAAATATTTAGTATACCAGAAATTATTGTGGCTCAAGTAAGTTCATGCATTATAAGTGATACTAGTGGTAACTGCGACCAACCACTACAGATAAAAGGCTATAAATAGCAATAAAATAATGATGTTTTAAAAGTTAAATGAAGAATTAACGAATGAATAAAAGCGTTACGTCAATTCTTGCTTTGGATTTCATTGGTCAATGGGTTGGTACCATATTTGACAATGTTTATGAATGCGCGAGAACGAAGCAGAGAATAAATTTGTGAAATCTTATACAAATCCAAAGAGTCATAATGAAAATACGAAATTTTAGAAGAGCCGAAGCATTGGACACTGTTTACATTCAGAAGCTGATCAAATCAGACCAAATATACTCCAGAACAAAGTTCAATTTGATTAGTCTGCTGTGAGTTCTAAAAGAAATTATGAATGATGTGTAGAGAGCGTAGCCTTTTTTCCCTTACCGCAGTGGAAGCTTCTGGTGACGTTGTCGGATGCTTAATCCTGAATGACGCCCCACCGATTTCACTTGTTAAAGGAATATATGGAGGTGATTGGCTGAAGACAACATTTAAGTTTGAGTATCTTAATACGCTCAACACCATGTTTATCCAACTGATCGTTATCAGAGATGATTACAAAAAACGTGGATTTGTTGACATTATTCGCGCTGCTTTTCGGGAACTTGCCGATGTAAATCACTTTTTGCTGTTGGTCCCTGAAGCTACAAATTATGGTATGCCTTCCTGTGAGCAAAAATAAGTTCTAGATGAATTTGACGAGTCACTTCCCGAAAATATTCTTCGGATGAGGTTTTCAAGTTTTATCTCCACGGAAATCAAGCCAGTATTTTCAAAACTACTAACCACCGAGGAAGAACAATGTGTGCTAAAGTGGGATGTTGTTCACTTTATACGTCGTGACTTTGACTCAGCCCTGCACTGTCGACTTGCCAGGTTAGTGACAGTTTGTAATCACTGCTTAAAAGTGTAAAAGATAACGACGACTTGACACCAATATTCAACTCAAAGAGTGATACTCTCCGCAAAATTTATGGAGAATTTTACATATCTGAGTTAGTTGAGGCTCAAAATAAGAATATGAAAGCAATTGTCTTGGAGTCGAACAAGACAGGACATGCTGTTGGATTTATGAATGCCACCACACTGTACAATGCTGATTTCCTGAATAGAGAGTATGATCTGCGTTTCTGTAATTATCTTCAAAAAAACGGATTGCGGGATACATCGAAATTTCCAAAACCTGCATCTCTCATAAAATTACAAATTGATTTGCCTGTTACTGATGTTGACTTAACAGAATCCGATAATCAAACCGAAGTTTTAACGGAAATCTCAAAAAAATCACACGCAGATGCTTCGTCAATGGCTTTTCGTGAGGAAATTGATCCCAATTCAGGTAAATCTAATTATCACATCTGATGATTTGAATGAATTAAGAAAATTATTTTCAGCAACATATGTTTTTATGATTTTCAGATGGAAATCCCACAACGTTGTCTACTGATGATCTGCGCTCAACTATTCTTTCGGATTCGTTTTCGGTAGATAAGGACACGAGATTGGCTTACGTTTCATCGGGAAATTGGATTCGGCGTCATTTAAGAGGATACTTTGGCGTTAGTTCTTCTCAGGACACTGAGCGAAACGCTTACCCTTGTGATGATAATAACGCGTTTGTTATCCAATTATATGGTTTGCTTCCCGAATTCGATACGCGGTGCGTTATGTTCTCTCAAGTGCTGATATGTGAAGTGACAAACCTCCTTTTATCAGCTCAGATAAATATGCTTAGGCACTTGATCCATTTTTGCGATCCTACAAATATATGTCAAAGCCGTAACGACATATATAACCAACATTTCGTAGCCATTGGGCGATAACTCAAACAATGACCTCGATTCAAATCAAACTACTAACAGTGCCCGCTTGTTAGGATGAATGAGTTCTATAACAAAATTTTTGGACCCAAGTGCATAATTAGCCAGCTTGTTACAACAATCACTATATCGTTAAAGTACCTAAATCCTTGTTATTTATACTTTAATATTCCCTCATTTGGATCTTAGTGCGAAGGACTTTTTGCCATTCATGTTTGATCAATTTCCTGGCATTGATTATGCAGCCATAACAGTTCCAAGGCTAGATCCTGAAACGACCTTGCTGCAGAACTTTTACGTGAGTTCGATTTGCCTTATTTGGTCAGGGGTGGAAATGCTTAACAGTGGCATCAAAATCTGGGAAAATTCATTCATCAAATAAGTCGCGAAATGTCTGGTAATTTAGGATCTGATCTCAAAACCAATTTAATGCAACATTAAATGAGTATTTGACACTTTTATTTTTTTGATAAGTTACTAGAATCTGTTTAACCCTTCAATGACTTTGAGGCTCTAATTAGATTACCACTTGCAGAGAGTGCGACCTCGGACTGGTTCTATAGTTGCTCAAGACCTATACATTTATCATCGGGCAAACCTAATAAGGTGCGTCCATTTTAAAATTTGCATTACATTCAAGGCATGAGAAAGTGACGATACACCTGCTGTTCTTTGGTGTTGCAGTGATTTTCAAGTGAGACCAGCCGTCCGGGTAGACCTTCCCGATATTTTGGAGTTGGCTAATCAGATGCATCCATTCGATCGAAAACTTTTTGCAAAAGATGTAAAAAATTACATGAAACTGGGTTGCGAATCAGTACGTGAAAGCGGTTAAAGTAATTGAGTGAACTTGTTACTGTAGGATGGAACTCCATTATTCTGCTATGTGGCATTGTGCTTGCGTAAAATCGTGGGCGTGCTTTTTGCTCGAGCTGAAGTGGTATGCGTGTTGTAAGATTGTTAAATTAGGATTTGTTTAAATTATATAAACATTGAATTTTCGTTTTCCAAGCACATTGATTGGCTGAAAGCAAATTACGATTTAGAAGAATACATATATTTCGCACAACACGGAGGACATGAATTTGCTACTTTAATTCATTTTGTGCTCTCCTTGACTGTTCACTCCCGAGCTCGGTTTTTTTTGCGCGAGGTGATGCGGCAGTCTGGAAAGACATGCTTCTTCTACTTCATCTACCCACCATTCGCTATGGACACAGTAAGTCTTCACCGCTGCACTTGTTAAGCAATTAACCATCTGAATTTGGAAATGAATGCGGCTTTGAGGTCTTTAAGCAGCTCGATCTGCTATCCATACGTGTGGATTACTGGATAACTCCGACTCTCTCGATGCATACGCTTGATCGCGATCTTATTCATGAAAGGTGAAAGCAATTGATGAATTTAAGGCGCCACCCTTCCAAGCTTGGATCTGCCTTGCTTCTTAATTTTAGTAGCATTTAGTGCTGCACATTTGGTGTTTTGCGCCAAAACTTTTGGAGAAATCAACTGTTTTTTGGTAGTAACGATAACCCTTTGGTAAACTATTCACATCCTGCACCAAACAGTTCAACTAGCTGTTGGAAGTTCTGATCATCGCCTCGATTTACAGATTCGTAAAAAATGTTGAAGTCATTCAACTTCATAGTCATTGTTTACCATGTAAAATCACGAAATTTATAGCCTAATAGTAAACGAACCGGATAAGACTTTACATAGAATCGGACACTGAATGAGGCTGACGTGATTAAGTGATGGGAGAGTCCATAATGCAATACCGATGCTTTCTCTAGAAGCTGAAGATGAACACACCACTTTCATGTTTGGGGGATTTTTACGCGGTGCAGCCGCGGCGTCAAATAGTGTATCCTTCGGAGTTAGTGAAGGGAGAGAAAGGTCCACAGAATCGCATTCTTAGCTGCCCTCTCGATGATCCACCGCCAGCTGTCTATCATATTTCGCGAAATCTTATCATGGAGCCCAAGATTGTGCTTAATACGCGCATTGTCGTCGTTGGTGCCTCATCTACTAGTCTAGCCTTCCTAGAGCGTCTGACTTTCGCGTGAGTCAATGCTTCATTTAACTACCGACTTCGTGCTGTAATGGACACGATTATATTTAGTTGGACCTAAAATTAACACCAATGCACATGGGAGAGCTGCTGATCAACACCGCGACACCAGTAAACTTAATACATGTTCAACTCTTCAACTCATAGCTTGTTACTGTAGGTTAGTAGTCATCCTATCTTTTTAGATCTCACATTCGTTTCAATAACATCGTTTTGCTATCTCCTCATGGTATTCCTGGGGATACCGAAGCTTCAGAGAACCATCGCGTTCCCCTCTTCTATCCAGCACGGTAAGATATCAATGTAGAGATTATCTAGGCTTAGCTCATGCCAAAATAAAAGAAATCAGGCCTTCTGCCTAAATTTATTTAACCGTTGTACTTGTTTTGTTAAGACGTCCAACACTCTAAGGCATTTCGAAACATCCAAGTGGTTATTTTTCTCCTCAAATCGTATGTCTAAAACATTCTTTGCAGTTACATGCAAGATCGGCGGCGTCTGGGTCAGATTTCATTGCATACCCTAGTGAATATTATCTTGGGTACACTCACGGCAATCGACAGGCGAGTTCGTTTTCGCCAACTCATCCAGTGTCTGAGCAAAGACGCTAATTCAGTCCACCTTTTCACAGAAATCGGAAAGCCATCATGATTGATGGATCCCGTGAGATGCCTTACGACTTTCTCATTTTGTCGCCTGGAATGCAATATCATCCACCAACTCCAGTTGGAACCGATCCAAAATTCGTTGCTGAGAAGCATTGCAAGAATCTGTGCGACCCTAGTAAGTTGTCTACTACGACCATTGCCAGTGAATAGTAGCGGCTGGTCGAAGGAGAACGTTATTTTAAACAAATTCGACTACTTTGCTCCACTTTATCCCCTAGTTATGAATTATACCAAAAATAAGCCCAAGAATCTTTTCCTCTTGAATGACGAGCACAGTACAGTCGAAGCTATTGAGTACGTGGAGAAGAATCTCATGCCGGATACGTCTAACGAGAGGCATTTGTCTCGAAAACAAAGCCTTCAGACAGATATGCTTTTGGAGGATCCATGTTCGGAGAAGAAGCAGAAGCACAGTCCCGAAGAGGGTCCCATAATCATTTTTGGTGATTGTTTGGACGCCTATGCTTGTGTTCATGGGCTTCTCCACATGGGAGTCCCTAGCATCCGCATCATTATGATGCATCCTTTCAAGAAAAACGATGTGCGCTGAAGACCAGGCCAGCGTTTCTCGTGTTTATACCCCGTTGTTATTACCGTAAATTAAATGTAACATTTAGTTAGGTGAAGTTTAACAAAGCGGCGGCACGTAGTCTGTCACCAAAATTCGGCTTGAAACCCTCGTCAAATGCACTTATTTTAGAAGGTGCAGCGTTGGTTTAAGAATGATATTAAATACGCCGAATTTGAGGATATACAAAATCTATTTAAGGAGAGCATATTCATGCACCAATAGTACTTTGTTAGCTTTATTTTGAAGACAAACGACATTGATGAGCAGTTGAAGACTAAGACGAAACCCCAGTGCCATTCGTTGACATCTGCTTTTGACGATTATACGGTGGAAGCTGCTGTTCATGAGGAAATGGAAAACTCTGGTGTCCGCATATTCAAGCGTTGTGCCTTCCTGCATTGGAATGATGATCCAACTGCCGTCTATGTGAAAGAAATTGAAGATGTCACCTTCATTATTCAGGGCCTAGAAAAACGCATTCGATGTGTTGTAAGATAACTTGATGATTGGTTCCATTTTCTACGGCAATTTTAAATTGGCTGCTTTAATTTTGTGGTATTGTTTCCTTTCAGTCATTTGAAGTTGTTTAAAAACGAAATTTTATTTTAGGCCTTCTTTTCATTTGTCGACAGGAAAATCGACTACACTTTCTTTAAAGGTAAAGCATCTCAAACTGCCTTCGTATTAAAACACCAACGAGATGTAAAAACCGACCAGTGAGGAGCTAATTGATTGTAGATTCGCGATTTCTTGTGAAGAATTGCGGCTATGAGTGTAAATACAATACTCAGTGTTTTGTATTTTACATTAGACTGTGATAATTCGCTGCGTATCAAGTGCTTAATGGGTGAATAGGACACAGTTTCAGTCTCATTTCACTAGCTCTGTTTGTGATCACTAAAATGAGTGTATATTAGCCACGATGGTGATGTGGCACGTCTACTCTGCCACGCAATCAGACCGGTATCGTTATTTTTTGCTTGCGTATCATAAAATCACTGTTAAACCTGTATCAAAAGGTGGCACAATAGTGAGTGTTTCATGGCATTTGAAGCTGTAATAAATGTAGATTAGTATTTTACTTGTCTGATGCCTATTATCACAACGAGTCTCTTCTCTATGTCTCCTGAATTTCAGCCGTCAATGATGCCTGTCTGGTTTTTGACAAACAATTGGTTATTGATGCTAACTTCCACACTAGTGACCCTTGCATCCGAGCAGCAGGACCGGCAACAAAATTCCATCGAATTTGCTACAATGACAAATACACTCATGCTCTCTTCAATAGTCTGGAAGTTGGTAAAAAGGTTGGTAATTGCTTTTACTTTACCTGCTTCGAGAAAACAATCAAACCTGCTTGACCTAGATAAAAAGGAGGTCGAACAGTCTATCTGCCCATTTATGCATGGTAGTCACATTTATTATTAGTATTTACGGCATGCTGCTTTTAACTACATTTTAGAACTTAATCCCAAACAGACACTCGCCGTCCACCCCAGGGACTGTTGCCTTTATCTTAAGCGTAACTTTCAGTGCCTCCATGGTGTCTTGTTGTAAAACCGCGCCTATTATCGACACGCAACATAGACTTGCATTTTGAAAGCGACATTTGACAAATTGACTCTAGGTTAAGATTCCACTTTGTATTACATCAGCTAGGAGACGCCTTCCTGAAAGAGTTTGATCCCAGTACTGAGATGCCTAAAACCCCGGCCAAAGACGAGCTCCATTTACTGCCTGAGTTCAAAATGCCCCGTATAGCATACGCCGTGCTCCCCGGGGGTTACACATTCCTCAAGATCTGGGAACCTGGTTACAAAAAGAACACTCTTCTTAGAATGCGAGAACTAGACTCCGTGCGTCTACATTCTGATTGTTCACGAAGGCAATAAAAGCAGTGACGGCATTCAGTTAAGTCAATGGCAGATCTAGATTTAAGCTATTAACCCAGTTGAGTTATAAGAAATAAGCAAAACCGAGTGAATAGATTTAAGAATTGAACTGAACGATAGTTTATTTGGTGAATACAAAAATCGTACGGATGCATCTCAGGAGAATAACATCGACTTAGAGGAATGTACTGTTTTTAGGGAAGATCACTTGTTACCGGAATGGCAGAAGGAGAGACCGGCTATTTTCGCATACAAATAAACGAAATCAACCAAATCTCCCACATAGTTTGTCTATCGAAACGGGCAAGATTTCATCATTGTTGTCATTTAGAATGTCTAACTTTCAACATCATTGAAGTTTATTTTCTGTAAAATAGACCCTTCCAATATCAAACTACGTGAGCCTTTATTCAACACACGAGAGAGCAGTAAACAACCTGGTAGCGCGGTATGACGAGGGACTAATCACTGACTTCTATGCGTAAGTGATCCTCCTCCACACTTTCTGATGCGAACACTCGATCTGTTCGGCGTCCAAAAGATTTGATCGAGAAGTGTGATTCTTCTAAAGAACAAAAATCTACCCCGTAGGTTCTTCGAAGAGCCATGGGCAATGACTCTATTTCATGACCGCTTTGAAGAACTTAGAGAAGAAATACACGAGCTCGGCTGCAACGCTAGGGTAGGCAGATTTCATTGCATTTGAGTCGGTAATAAAACACGCGATTTGAATATTCTCTTTTGTTGAGGAGACGGAAGCGGCACCTCTTATCGACTTCATTCGGTCACTCCAAGAGCCCTGCAAGAAGGTGAGTTCATGCACCAAAAGTCGGACTATATCTCTTCCCAAATGCCAGCCAGCAACTAGAATTTTAGTAATTTAAGAGCCAAATTAATATGCCCTCCCATCAAAAGATAGTTTTACTCCTAAAACCAAGCAACCTTGGGTGACGGTACTAAAACATTTTGATTCAACTTATTACAGCTTCTAATCATTAAGACTATATGTAAGATACCACAATATTTCTTGAACTTGTGACAGATGTCAAGAGAAGCATTTGAAAGGATTCATTACGAGCACCTATCAAAAGGCCATAAATATGAAGTGGAGAAGAAAACCATCAACTTCGTCACCAATAATTACGACCTTTTACCAATGTATGCAAAACCGGATATGGTTAAAAAAGTTCGTTAGAAGATCTTACTTTCGACAAGGTGACAGCACGGATGTACACATGATAAATATACTACATCGTTTTGAAAATGCTTTCGGTTGCACTAATAAAGTAGCATTGTCGCACGATACCTCCAGCATTTTTTTATTAAAAAAATAGATTTAGGAAACTGAAAGGATAGTTATTTAGTAGCGTTGAAATGCGCAATTGCAGTGCTCAAAAGTGGGTGGAAAAATGCACTTAGTATTGTATCACAATAGCTTTAGCCCATTTTTAGGTATTTGTCCAGAGGTCCGGTATTTGAGGCAGAATGGTTTGAGTGGACGACTCGTTTTTTTCTAGTACGGGGTGATTTTGAGGTACTTGGTTGTGGCGAAGAAAACGTATCTTTGACAGCATCCAACACGGTCTGCCGATTCAAGCAAATGTCCAGGTGTTCATTCATCTAAACAAATGATACACCGTTAGAACATCACAGCTCAGGTAATTTAGTAAAAAATTACTTCAATAAAGTATTGCAAAAAATCCATTTTATGGCTGCTAAATGACAAAGTATCTCAAATGGCACACTTTGTGCATGAACATGAGCTTTTTATATAGAGATGGCCTAATCGGCAATAGCTTACCTCTTCGAGATCTTTTAGCCGTACTTCTTTAAAACAAGCAGGGCAAGTTGTGAGGGTGAACCCTTGGGATTCTGCAGCAAGTGATTCTTGTTCGCTAACAAGCGGCAGAGACCATTGTACAAAGGAGCCCTTGGGAACCTTCTGTAGACATTTAGAAGACACAGAGCAAATAAATATTTTCTTCATCCAGGACCCACTCCCTGGGGTTGATGAAGAATCGACGGTGGTATCATGCTCAAGTGGGTTAATCAACTTCATTTAAAAGCGTCAAATTGCTTCAGTAGTCTATTAAAGACTGTTCACTTCGTCTCGTTTCGAGAACCCGAGATTACTAATCCGATGAGATAAAAACGTTCACCCATGTCACTGCTTTCCTTTCAAGGAAGAGATTCTGACATTCAAATTAAGCACAATGCAAACGGTTAGAGCCGTGAACAGTTGACAAAATATCAGGTCAATTAAACTAACAGAAATAACTTCTTAATCTCTAAAGAGGACGACAAAAACCCACAGCTTACTCCAAAGTCTGCGGTACTGACAATAAGTGCCGAAAAAATATTCAAATTATCCGCTTAGTAATGCCCATCATCAGCGTGCTGGCAACCATAACATCCCCTATAGAAAAGTCAAACTCATCACCTGAATCACTAAGCAGTAATTGTAAAAGGCAGTGGATGTTAACGAAATACAACCGTTACTCATTCTTGCAATGTACAACAATCTTTGCCATTGACCCACATAAAAACGCATGCTTAAAGAAAGCTTAATGCCTGCAATTCACAACACCTCTACTCTGAATCAGGACTTTGTTCAAAATCACTTAACCTACAAGCTTCCGAACTCTCAACTTGACACCAGCTCCCTTCTCACCATTTTGAGTAGTGATATGCACTGAATTACATTGGCCAGACCCAGCAGAACGTGTTGCAAATTTCCTTTTAAAGATGGCGGAGGAGACAACATAGCTAAAGCAAATGTCGAATCTGCAGAGGCGCCACAAACACGGAAACCACGTTGAAACCCGACGAATTATATGTGGAAATCTGCGGCATATTTCAAACAGCGTGAACATTAGCATCAAATCATATACGACAACATAGAGATAGTAAGAACTATCAATTCACATTTTTCCAGATAAGCTGATACACTTACTACCCTATAAGAGGCATCTGACGACAACAAACACGAGTGCATCTATGTCGCAAAAGCGATAGTCGGGAAAATTTAGCCCCTTGTGCTGCTTACGTTTATGCCTACCACAGCAAATCGCAACCCCACTAGTTACATAAGCTACGAGGGAGAAGCAGACAAAACATTGGAGGCAGACTGTTATCCAGATGAGTTACAAGTAGCGCATTAAGTGATACCGTTAAATTCAATAGTATTTGTCTAAGTAAATGTCTCAATAAATGTTGAATCGATTCTGATAAGATACACTATGTTGTAGCAATGAAACGACATAAAGTACAGCTTATCAGTGATCACTCATAGCAAACTCACGGCTGATGTGATCGAAGACACGTCATCATCAGGCTCCATGACTTCATCGCCTCGAAATCCCCTGTTAAAGGCGGCCTCAAGAGTTTCTTGTCGAAACTGCTGACACATTGCAGAGGGAACTAGATTTGAAACCCGAACGCCTATCGCATAAAGAATTGTATGCACGAAAGTCGAAATGATACGGAAATGGGGCAACAAATGGCTATTTGCAAGGCGAATCTGCGAACAAGCAGGAATGCATAAATCCCTTGGCTGCAGTTCTTGAAGACATCAAGAGCTAAATCGATCGAGTATGGATAAGATTACCCATCAATCGAAGAGTAAGGGCTTTCGAATTCTCCGTCAACTCCGCTTTCATCTCGTCCTTGAGGATCTCTGAAGCGCACTGAGAGATGATCTCAGTCACGCAGGTGTAGTCGGGTAATGTTTGAGATCTTGATCGAACTTCAAAGGTGCTTAACTTAAACTTCATAGTCACCGTTTTACCCTTTAAATAAAAGTGGCATAAGGGGAGTGAGTTCAGCAAAAAAGCTCTTCGGAGCAAAAAATTAAACGTATATGAAGTTGCGAAGATTTGAAGCCTAGCATAACTCATAGGATCAGAAAAGTAGTGCTATATTCCCGAAGCTAGAAATGCTCGAATTCCACAGGAAAGATTGTTCATTCGAAATGCTACATTTTGTGTTTTTGGAAGCCTTTGATAGGTCGCCATAGAAAAGCTAACAAACAAAACTTAGTTCCTCATCAAGCCACATTTGGTTATCAATTCATTCATGTGATTTAATGGCCATTTAGCGAACAGACAATAATGGCAGACTTGCAAAGAGCCGGCTGCACTTTCAACGTTAATACCACCCATAAGGTGCTCAAGGTTCACGAATATTTCACAAAAGCTTGCGAATACGCTCTTAGACCTGAAAGTAAAAGTCTAATGACCTTTACGAGGTAGTCAGGCCAAGGGGACCAAATTAATGTGTGTGCAATTCAGCATTTAGGAAGTGGCCGTGGATAACCTTTTGATAAAGTATTTCTTGCTACAAACTCAGGCATAAGCAACTCGATGGCGACCTATGCCCAACACATAATAAAGCACCTTTAGAGCGTCTAGAAGACTGCAAAGTCAAAGCAATTGGACAAGACGCCCAAAGCCAGCGATTGTTATTTTTACTGGACTCTGAGGAATATCGTGCAAATCAAACTAAGCATAAGAGGATTCGTGCTTAGAAATACTTCTTAAGCGTAAGAAGCTTACCTGAACATGCGCTTCCTTCATATCATTAACCAGAGATAAGCACAGTTGCCTACATTTGACTTGAAGAATTTCTGGCTCCGAGCAATCGCGGAAAGTTCTGAAACAATTTGAAGAAATCAAGATGCCGGAAAACCGCAAATACCAACTCACAAATTTGAGAATATGAATGAAGTAAGCGATGAAGTAAATTAGTACCAATATTTCAGTCCATTACTAAGTACCAATTTCCAAATTTATCTAAGCAGGTTGTGCTCTAGTGCTAAAAATATAATTTCGGTAGAATTAGAGTGAAGATAGATAGGTTGGGGAGATAAGCCACAAAATGCTAGTTGATTATCATTATAAAATACAACACAGTACAATGCAAAGTTAACACCACACAAAACTGATAATCACTTTAAAATAGTGAGGCATGTTAGGTTTGCAAAAATGAAAAGGTAAATTGAAAACAGATCCATGGTCAGTATGCATAGAAAATACAAACATGAAAAGGTGAAAAAAATTAGCACCAATTTGAGAACGAAAAAGGTTTGCAAACGTGAAGTGCGTCCGGTAACAAACTTAGAATTTTGAATATAACCAATAGCTGACTTTGGGAATAGCTTAGGCA
>UYWX01000497.1:0-12317 GCA_900622495.1 Hydatigera taeniaeformis
GGCATTCATTCACTCCAGGCACGCCAATCTCATATTACTTACACAAAGCACGATTGTCTATAAGGCCAACCCTTTCTCAAATCACAATACTGACATATATTTTCCCATTTGATTGCTGAAGAACGTAAGAACGAAACTTGTCTCACCACCTTTTGCATTTCTTTCGTCTTACAAGGAGTCGTTGGGGAGGATTAGTGTTTGTTGTGGTGGTAAATATTGCACTGTCTTTCAGGCTGGGAGCAGGAGAAGAGAGTGGAAGGAAGGTCTAGCTGAGTGTACATTAGAGTGCACTTAATCATTCCTAGTGGCGATTTTTATCAAGTTCTACTTATCAATCTTTTTTTAAATGGTTTGAGCTGGACGAAAACATGTCTTTGTTGTCCTCTTTTCGCATATTTCCTTGCCTGATGCTATTGTCAAGGCTGCTTGATCTTTAATATCGTCGATTTTTTCCTTCTTGCCATGGAAATGCTTTTGCCTCTAAAACTACTGCGGTTGCTTGCTTCGCCCATATATGTGACTTCCATGTGTCACATGCTGCCTTTAGTCGCACACTTTTCCATTTCCTTCTTAGTCAGCAGAATTTACTTTCCATCTACTATTAGTTCCATTGTAAGATTATCACCACCTTCTACTCTCTACAGCTGCAAGGCGGTCTGTATACGATTTGAAAATGCCTGTGATGGCAAAATGTGCCGCCTTTTTTTACCCGATATGAGCCATAATGGAGCGTTGGTGTGAGGTTCTTGCGCTATCGACCCGCCAACCACCCTGTGTTCAGGCAAACAGTTAAAGCTTTTTCAAGTTGACATCAGCAGCACCAGCATCAAAGAGTAGCCGGGGATCCGACGACTATGTGGTCAAACACATATGTTTAAATGGATATACGCAAATGCTAGTCAGCCTAAATTGCACTAGCAACCGATTTATATACATTCATCCTGACCAGGAATTCAGTGGGCTATGTATTTTCTAAATTCGTTACACTGGTATAAAATTCGGTAAAAAATTGAAGTAAGGACCAATTTCAAACGTCTTACTTTCGACAAATTCAGTACATTTTGGAATAATCTTATGGTTATTGCCATTGATATAGTGTGTTATTATTAGTTAAGTGCCACGACCCCCATAACTTACATGGGTCGCAATCACCCTTCTTTAATATAATCATTTTAACAATAAAATTAATGCAAGGCATAATACGCCTTATTTTATACATTTTACAGCTTACTAATTTATACAGTTTAAATAATAGAGTCTAACCTTGACAAAACTTGTGTTACAACACCGCGCATTATGCTCCAGTGACCGTTTGTCGCGCTGCAGAAGAATAGAAATGCAATGTTGTTCAAAGTTTGGTGGAATCGTCCAGTTCTGGCATTGCGTTTTAGTACTCATTTTTCAAAGTTATGTGCTTGTTCGCAGCATTCTAAGATATATATCCCTTCGATCACAAGTCTTTAATGCTCGTCACGGGCTCGACTGGGACACAGCTCCTCTTCACTTCTTTGTCAACTGCATTGTGTTTTCCGCGGCATTTACAATTATTATGGCTTTTTTGCTGTGTGCTAATAGGGATTATCTTGTTTTTGGTTCAATATCACTTGATTCCTCGCAATTTTTTTCAAATTCTCGGAATTCCGTCATCTTGGATAATTCAAGCAACAGAACTAATTCTCCGCCCTTGGTAAAAAGAAAACATAATCATCTCTGCCAAGAAAATTCTAGCAGCATGTTTCCTTTTCCCTTTTTATTTCATGTTCTTGGTGCTTATTTCCTCCTTCTTCCAACACCGTGGGTTCTAGGAGAGCAAGCAAAAAATGAAGCCATCAATCCAAGTAAGTTGGTTTTGTCTGACACAATTTGCACGCAAAATAAGAAATCTTATTTCCTATATGTTTTGTGTTGTGATTATTTGGAAATTACCACTGGTGCTATTAACCTCGGCCGCATTGCTCCAAAAATGCATATACATTTGGTCACAAGTGGTCGATTTTTATTAGCTTTGCAAGCTGGATTGTTTAGGTACTCTCAAATCGTAATGACGTTTTACCCTTTAAGCGATTCACTGCAGTATTTGATTGATATTTTAAATAACAAGGCCGACTGATAAATATGGCTTTATTTTCTCTTTTGATGCATTTGCTATTCATGCTAGCACTTGAAGTTTTAACAGATTACATGATCGGACTTTGGTTTGGTATGATCTTTGTCTTAAGTTGCACATATTTTAAGACACGTATTGGTATCTCAAACACGTTTTTCGATTAATTCATTGATACTTTTGCGTTTGCTCTTTTTCTTGAGCCTAGAAATAGGACAAAGTGCTTATTTACCTTATAATACCAATGGTTGATTCATGTGGTCATAAAATTTTGCTGTGAGCACTGGCTTTCATTAAACGCCTGTCTATGGGTTGTTAAGGTTGTGATCTTTGGATTGTGCACAGTCTTATTCGGTTCACAACAAGTCTGCTGCACAATAATAAAAAATAGCTTCTCAGCTTTGTTTTGTGAAGTATCATCATTTATCGTGTGTATATGACAGCGTGATTTAGCCGCATTTAGGTGGAAGGCACTTGCCTTCAGAGTTATGCAGTGATTAGGTGTCACTAATGAAATTTGCCAGGCGATTGTTTTTTTTTCTCTTCCTTGAAAAGTCCTCATTATTTTTGCGCGAAGCCATTTTCGTGTTCACATCTTGTGCCGGTATCCAACGTTATTTGCCTTGATCTCAAACCTCTAGGTAGAGCAGCAGGAATCTCCTTTATGTAAAATGCGCTTTAATTATAAAAGCAGCTTTACTTGATGAATTCAAGCACTTATACATCATACACCTAATCAATTATTGTAAACCTAAATTGAATTTGGAAAAGGAAAATCACCCATCGGTTCCTCGACTGCTTAACTTTAATTTTAGTTATTTTATTTTTGACACAATTTTAGCTTTGGGTGGGTTGAGTTGGACAGGTCCGTGAGGGTACACAAATTGCAGTGTCATAAACGGTTGGAGAAGGGAAGTTAAGTCGCTATAATTTGCTTAATCTTGAAAGTAAATATAATTGAATGGCCCTCAAAATTATGATATAAAAGAGTGCGTCAATTTAAACTTTATAAACCAGTAAGATGTTCTAGACATTGCAGGATCAACTCATTTTCGCTAGTCTTTTAATTGGGACGCCGAAAGACCTTACTGTTGTCCTAATTCCTCGCCTATGTTAGTCCCTAATTTTTTATTAAATATTGCAAAATCGTTCCCAAAGCATTATTTAATTTTGTGTGAAAGCGATAGCACACAAAAAGGCTTAAGGAAAGGTTCAAGGCAAGCCACTGCCCTCTTCTTTTTTATTTAAATTCACTTGTTCACTTTCACTGTTTTTCTTGATGATAAAATCCATAACATTTTGTTCATCGGTTCTTATTCTCTCATAGCTTAATTTTGACTCAATACGAAGCATTTACATCTGCAAAGATTGAAAAGTAGATGAAGATAAACATGCATCCTGGAAGAGGGTGTCTAATTCGAAGTGCTAATTAATCATGACTGCCTTTCCAGGTATACTTAAGTCTCTATTGTAAGCCTGTGAACAATTGCAAGATTTCACAGTCACCAACGTGCTGCAACCTGTAGGCAATAGCATAGGCAGCCCTTATTCCGCTCCTCCTGCAGTTCTTGTATGGCATTCCGCTTACACAGACCAACTTTGCTTTAGGTTAGCACATGGCATTTGTCAGATGCCAAGTCAAGGTCACTGACTATGGTAAAAGGGGTTGCTCAGTCACCTAAACGAAGTTGAATATTTGTAGGATTCATCAAGAGAATAGAATAACTTTAAATGATTTTTTGAAAGATACAACTTACATAATGATTTTTAGTTAACTAGGCTAGATCTGCGAACTACTTTCAGGTCAACATACTGCCCGGGATAAAGTAATAGCAATTCTTAAGCCAGCTGAGTGTTTACCAAAGTCTTTAAGTCAAACTAGCTAAGCCAGAGTTTTGTGCTTAAATTTCGCAAACAAGTCAGCATCGTTTAATGGCATTTTGATAGGTACGTAAATTTCCGTCCTATATTCTACTTATATCTGTGATAGCTCAAACTGGCAACCTTAATGTAGGTGCATTCCCTTCAAAGATGTTAGAGACTAAACGAAGCAAAACAACTGGTCTTGTCCAATTTTTACTGAAATGGAGGAAAGTGATTAGTTTGCCAGCG
Organism: Hydatigera taeniaeformis; assembly: GCA_900622495.1. NCBI lineage: Eukaryota > Metazoa > Platyhelminthes > Cestoda > Cyclophyllidea > Taeniidae > Hydatigera > Hydatigera taeniaeformis. Next base: position 4,217 of record UYWX01000497.1, read on the forward strand.
CTTATGGCAAACAATGGAGCTTCCCACTGCAACTTGCAGGTCTACACTTTCTTTCGCTTTGCCTTTTTTTAAAAAAAGGAAAAAGGGAAAACTTGTAACTATTTTAGGCATGAACCGTTCTCTAAGTCGCCTCCAGGCCTCCGAGCGGTCATTTGGGGAAGTGAGGGGTGGTGGAGTGTAGGGGGAGACAAAATTATTGCCCACTTTTCTAACAGTAACGTTATTTTATTATGCTATGGAGAGTTTATGCGAGTTATTAAATGTTGGACTGCATGCTCTGGTCCATCAATGACCAGGAGATGCGTAAAGTCGAAATAAAATGAGCATTTTATCTGTTCTACAAATCACGTAGAACTTTTAGGAGGGCAATTTTCTCAGCAAACGCATTCCTTGGCATTTGCCCTCAAAGTAGATCTTTATAAAGTTGAGCTTTAAAAGCCTCGACATTTTAGCATTTAGAAACGAATTTCAGTGGGACTAAGGATGGCCTTTATAATTTTGTTAAAATACTCTCTCCTGGGCTATCACAAAGAAACCCAACCCCGTCACTCAGTGGCTAAAAAGGCGTTGCGGCTCTCTACTTACGCGCATCTCTTTCCACACAAGCTTAAGAGCATTGCTCTGAGCTCATCGTTACATCGTTTCCCAGCAGTTTATAAAAGGCAGGCGTTGTCGTTTAGTTCTTATTGTCATCCCTTACATGGCTTCGTTTGGTGCCTCAGACTCAAATTGGCGTTCTTACACTCTCTCCCTTTCCTTGAAAATAAAGCTCTCTACTTAATCAAGAATTTAAAGGCGCGATGTGTGCGCTTGATCTTCTCGTCGCAGGCTTTCCCATGGCATGCTTACTAGCATGAAACATTTGCCTTTGGCAGCAATCCTCCTCTCCGAGGAATAGAACAGCATTTCCGATTCCAACCCTTCTCCTTTCAACTGGCGCGGGTACAATCTCATACGATCGTATAAAGTGATAGCTTTTTATTCTTTGACACTTCTCAAGGTGGGAAGAGTAGACAAGTCGTAGTGGAAACTCCAGTGTCCTTCTATTTTTTTGCATTTGGAACGGTTTCATGAAAAAGTTGGGGAAAAGGTAGATTCCATGGGCTGCAGAATGATGTTGGTTTGACATGGTTAACTGCGCTGATTTCAAAACTGCGCCACATTGACAAATTTTCTCGCCATCACGAAGTCCCACCTGACTCCGCATAGCCCATTGGAGCTCTGCCTGATGATAAGATCAGATTTTCTCACTTTTTTTCACTTTAGCTGGCGTAGGTGCATCTAAAAGCCCATTAAGTAGCGAATAACAAAGCTGTTCATTTTGTAGACACTGCGCATATGCAGGTTTGGTTGTTAAACATCATCCAGTTAGGAAATTCTTTAGAAAACACAATTTTCTTTAATTTTAATAAATACATCCAATGAAGCCATTTATTTAGCACGACAACATCCAGAAATATTCCTTGATAGCTGTCATGTAATTTTCAAGAGTCAATGAAATGGCTTGATCGACTCCTCTGACTTAACTTGATTGCTGTCGAATCATCCAAGCTCTATTTGGAATATAATCATTCTCTGCACTCCTAACTTCACTCGCATCCCCAGAGGAGGAGGTTGTCGATTCCACCAATGCAGGTAATTTTAAGATGTTGACACCTGATCAGCAGAGGCTATCTCGTTTACATCCTCTTTTGAAAGTAAATCTCATGTATCATAGATATAAGCGTGATTAAATGAAATTGTTTATTTACAAGTTAATTCTAAGGCAATCAAAACTGCGGTAAACTGCTACTATTTACGCATCACCCAACGCAGTAGTAAACATTCACTGGTGAGGCTTTAAGTGCGCAATTATTCAGGCCATAATTTTTCTCCGGATAAGATCATCCTTACGACTATATTCTTTAATGGTATCCCAAAATAAAGCTTTGTTATAATCCATGCGCTAACCAAATGGTTAAGTTGTAGTGGACGTGGTTTTAAACAAAGGCTGTCTATGTTTAAGTGGCGAATCCCGTAAATCAACAATTTGTGTAGAGTTCTGCATGTCCACTGTGGGCATAGGAGGGGACTGGGAAGGAGGCGGGAAGAGGGACAGGGGTTTTCGGACAGGAGTTGCTGATGAAAGACGAGGGAATTTTGCAGCCTTCTTTGACAAAATCCTCTTTATTATTCATGGATTTACTATTTGCAAACAGGAGAGCTGAGTTCATGTACGGGGCAAGGAGGAGAAATGGGATGTTATTTTTTTCTACCCCAGAAAGCAAGTGGGAAGCTTAAGTAATGAATAAGTCACCGACTGTCCCAACCAGCTCTAATTCCTTCTTTCAATGGTGCGTGATGGTTGTGACAACCATCTGCGGAACCAGGAGATGTACGCTTAGAGTAATGTCACCAAATTGCTTCTAAATCATGCCTAGTTGATTAGTAACTTTGTCATGCATGTCCTCACTTAAACTGTCACCTCAAGTCATAGTTAATTAGTCAACTTCACCCTCTACCTTTTTTGAAGAGGCATTGATTCGGGTGACAGGTAAAATGGTTGCTTGCTACTCTCTGTCTCCCTTACCTTTGGTATGGCCTTAATTACCTTCTTTCCCTCCCTCCATCTCTCCCTCCGCCTTACCCTCTTCCCCCTATAAGTGGCCGAATAACTCACGTGAATACGGTCTTTGCGTGGCCAAGCTTCCTCCAGAATGGCTAGATTAGATTGCTGCTCCTTTTTCTTGTGAGGACACGCAAACCTGCCGCAACTATTTTTCGACTATCTGACACCCAAATCACAGCGCTTATTAACCACTTCCTTCAGAAGTGCTATGAGTTAATGGATAAATGGTATGAGGGTGATATAAAAGCCTCAAGTGACCGTGATTGATGCCGCATCGCTTCCGAGTCACTTCGTAGCCCGAAGTAATGATAGTCCAGCTTAGGTTTATTGACCACAAAACTGCTCCTGTTTTGATGGCTGATCTTTAAATCCAAGTGGGGAGAAATAAAGTTGTGAGATGATATGGTTAACGCCGCTAGCTCAGGACGCTGTGGACTAAGAGGAATGAGATGAGGAAGTCCAACTTTAGACCTCCATTGAAGGAGGCTTCTGTGAGTTACATTGAGACATCGAAATTTCTCAATTACCATTTTCACTGGTTAGAGAGGGCTTTTGAATTCCAACAATCATTCAAAAACGACTTAGGGTTAAAGGGAACAATGACTGCATTCCCTATGGAATTCTACTGCTTGGCTTTAAGTTGCCGATCACTTTATCTAAAATGGCAGTTGTAACTAGAATTTATAAATCGACCACTTTGGAAATGAAAAATCATTTCACTTCAAGTCCTTTTTCTCCGTATGTCAAGGTAAAGCCACTGTGCATGACAATCATCGAACAGACATGCCGGAAAAGGGGGACATTCAAGAACTCGGCTCGTTGTATAATCTCCGGGCCATTTTTTTTGTGACATAGGAAATAATTTATATCCGCTATGCGGAAAAAGGAACTTCAATTAAATTACTCAACCAAACCGAGACTGGTTTGGGTTTCGGTTCAGTGCAGTGAATCGTCAAAAAAATCTGGCCTTAAAAGAAAGTTATTATTATTTATTTAAATGCAAGCCTTAAGCACAACGGCCGTTTTACGTTATCCAGGTGGAAAGCCGCCGTGAAGTAGTCAAGTCTACCACCGTCATGCCCTCCACACATCTGAATGCGTTAGTTGATTAAACTTTTTACTATAAAACTAACTGATTCCATGTTTTAAGAGGTATGGCAAAGTTTTATAATTATTTCTTGGGGACGGAATCCCATCCACCTTGTTTTTTCTACCCAAACTACGCAACAAAAGGGACTAAAAGGATGGGTTCCTAAATCGGTTCCCACGTGGCAGTGATTAGAAAGCTTTGCATACGTAAAAATTTTCCACTGGCCCCCTTATCGCAAAGCCGACTTCGCAAATGTGTAGTCGCCATTGGTGAAGTGGGAGGTATGTTTTGGGAGTGGCACATAGTAGAAATAGTTTTTTGGCAGTAGATGCTACAATTGAATTGTGGCTTCGTTCTCCAAACACACCCATAATTTCGTTGATTTGCCATTATGGTAGTTGCTGTCCTCCCAAATGCCGCTAATTAGGCGGCAAATGCGATGTTCTTCTCTCACCTTTGTCGGTCCGTCGGAGACTGGACGACGTTGGACGGAGTCAAAGCGGCACGGTCTATTCTTACTGGACCACAGCCCGCGCTCTGGGTGGTATGCAATTAGTGGTGACATGATGCTATAAGGCGGGCTTGAGGGTAGGTATTTCAGTACTTAGAATATGTCACATGGGATGGTGTGAAGCAGAGTGAAGTGCTAATAACGCCGCCTCATCTTTTATGCGTTGACCCACCACACCTCGTTATAAAGTTTACGCCGTCACAGACAGTAATATATATCGCTCTTTCTCCCCCTCTCCCTCGAAACTAGCAGCGCGTAATCAGATAGGTGGGTTTATAGCCCTCCTCTATACTGTGGGAAAAAATGGGGGAATTCTCACTATTTGCAGAGAGCCTGTCGTATTTCTCAATCCATGGGCAGGCAATAATGCCTACTAAAGAGGAAATAAATCCTTGCATTAAGAGTGATTACCTTTGCTAGGAAGGCGATGCCACACCAGATGCTGGATTATTCATGGTGTCCTGGTCCCCGTGATTTAAAAAAACAGGGAAAAAAAGGCCCTTCGCATTTTGTGTATAAAATCCCGCACTGCAATCTCGGCTCCTCTAAAACATGGATAAACAGGAATCAGTACTTTCCTGCTTACGTGGCGCCCCTCAAAGACGAGGTTGCAGTTGAATCCTGCTTTGACAGCACTAGTGAGCGCCTCTGTCAGTGTGATAGTGTGGCACCAATCAATGGCTTATGTATGTAGCACCACACCTCTAAGGTCCTGTGAAATCCTGTGATTGAGTAGTCACCTCACACAAAATCCACGTGGCATGAGTAACGGAGCTATGCAAACCATTTATCATCGCAACAACACGAAATGTCGCTCCACTTCGCTTGCCTCACACATTTGTTCTGTGTCTCTTTTTGAAGGCCTGGTTTGGCAAACGGATCTCAGTTTCATCTTTCCAATTCTGTCACCAAAAGATGTGATACAAAGCACTCGTCTGCGCTACCCTAATTTGGCTACCAAATTAGCCTCCTCAGGCCTCCTGCCAACCCGTCTCACAGGCTCCGATTTATTGGCGGTGCAACCGCCAACTCTTGGAGGCATTGGTCAGTTGCCTCAAACAAAGCAACAAGAGAATGCAGTGGCCGAGCTCAAATCGGCTATTCTTCAACACTCTAGTGGAATTAGAACCACCTACACGGAGAAGGTTGGTAGGGGTGGGGTAATTGCCTTTCGTTCACCCTCACCGGAAATTATCAATTTCTTCCTTGCCTTGGCCTTTCTTGCAATTCGAATTGCTACAACTTTTTGGACAGTTTGGCCGACATTCTCGTATCTCACCTCCATTCTCCTCGTTTGCACCGGCGTCTACTTAACTGTTGAGTACACAGCTGTCAGTCTACTCGTTCAGTTGACTGCCTGTCTCACTGCGCACATCAACTCCACCAACGTGTATGGGGCCCTCATTATGGTTCGATTGCCCATGCGATTGTCATCCTGGCAGATGATTCTACTGACCGTCATTGGTTACTTCATCACTCTCAGTAGTTACGGCGTCTTGTTTCATTTAGGTGTGCGACAATTTTACAAAGCCATTCAAAAGAATTACTATACCGTAGTAAATGTCCTTCGATTCACCAAAGGGCCAGTTAACGGTGCTTCGGAGATGACAGTTACTCCGACGCCATGTAGCGAGACACCTCCAATGAATGCGAGTAGAGGTTCTGGAAGGTATCACTTCTGGCCTCTTCAAGGTCGTGTTCTTATCGCGCTAGGCTTTATTTCCCTTGTTGTCAGCATACTTATACGAGTTCCATGCCTATATGACATTTTTCTACTGTATTGGAATGAAAAGGACTACTTGTGTCTCACCACGGTGGCACTCTTCATTTGTATACATCTGGCATGGCTCATAATGTGGCTTGGATTTGCAATGAAACAAAAGTGGAACTTCCGCATGTTCTACCCTCGAATGATGCCACCATGTCTGGACACGAATCCTCAGAGCACCTTTATAACAGAACCAGGAGTCCAAAGCCATCTGGCTTACACCCCTGTTCAGGAGTGCAACGAGGAGGTTTCACTAACATTGCCTAATCAGACATTTTTTTCACCTCTTCAAATACAAAATCCAGGCATATCTGTTCATGGTGCCATCTGTCTGCCTTCGGCTCAACTGCATACAGCAACTAACAGCCTTAAATACCCTCCACGTACTCCTACACCGCAAGAAATAATTGGCGGCCAGATGATGACCAACAAATTCTATGAGAGCAATTCAATCACCCAAAGTGTAGGCACACCGGCAGGGGAAATGATATCTCTTCAAGGTCATTATCTGCTATCTCCAACTACACAGAAGTACACCTCCATTCGTAGGCTGAATTCGTGGGAGCCAGAAGTTACTGAAGCAAAGCAGAAGGTGATTGTAAGTGTCACAGAGACCGGTTTGCCAAACCAATTGCTTCGAGGACCTCGAACTATCTCCTGTGAGACGGCGAGAAGTAGTGACACTCATCCGCAGTCGATGTTACTTCAACCAATCGAAGAAGGCATTAATGGAGGGGAAGGTAGCACTTTGATGAAGTTAGCTCCCGTGGCTATGCAGGAGAGTGGTCGAAGCACTGCAAGTTCTGCGGATCAGATATGCAGTCAAGTTTGATGGTTATTCACACTCTGCTCTCCTTCTTTGTCTTGCCTTGGATGCGCTTGTGTGTTTGTATGTATGTTTGTGTATGTGTGTGCATGACACTAGATGGTTAAATGGCAAACTGAGGGTGAGATTGAGGTGTCTCACCTTCCCTATGCTCACGATGGCTATCTCGGTGGCTGGAACTCACAGTCTCATTTTTATGCATGCCTGAGTGGTGGAGTGAAGTGACTTGGTGACCCCGTTGTCCTTACGTGCACCCCTGTTGGAGCCTTCTTGCGCTCTCAAGTTCTCCCACCCTGTACATACGTGTATGTAATGAGTCAGTCTCAAACTCATGTAATTGTACCTTGCTTCTCGTTTATCAAAATGGATAAAATTCTTTTCAAATTGAGATACTTTGCTAGATTCTACCTGTAGGTTGGGTGGTCTTAAAGTGTGATTAGGTGGTTAAAAGGCGATTGCGTAATGCCGCCCTATGAAGTGAGAATATTTCGGCAAATACACCTGCGCGGCATTCTTTTTATTCTTTTTGTTAATTCTATGCATCGATTTGGCTAAATAGTAATGAACCTATTGCAACTTCAAGGGTATTTTGAACCTTCAACGCAGCAGTTTAATTGAGTGCGGCAACTTTCCCAGCGAAGGGCCTTTCTCGAGTCCCTTTGCCTTGTTTTTACGATTTAGTGGACAAAATCTCATCGCGATCTTGGACAGACTTTTGGCTAGGCACCACAATACACGTTGCTGGAACATCATTTAGGTAGCGAAAGCGATATGCTACAAAGTTGGTTAGAAAGGAGATAAATTTTTGTACCAAAGGCGTTCTGTTAAAATCCTCTGTGTAGTGGAAACTAGCAACTGGCGAAATGGGTAGAGAACTCTCCTCGACTATGTTGATGATCCTGCATTATCTAAGCAGTGTAAAACTTCTGTGGGGAAAAGGGATACCATGTGGCGTAAAAGAGTAAATGGTGAATCGAAATTTCGAATGCTGAAGCTGAAGGCTATCACAGAGATAGCAATGACATGAACAAGAAGAGACTAAGAACGAACTCAATAAGTGCACTCTAGTGTACACTCAGCTAGACCTTCCTTCCACTCTCTTCTCCTGCTCCCAGCCTGAAAGACAGTGCAATATTTACCACCACAACAAACACTAATCCTCCCCAACGACTCCTTGTAAGACGAAAGAAATGCAAAAGGTTGTGAGACAAGTTTCGTTCTTACGTTCTTCAGCAATATAGACAATCGTGCTTTGTGTAAGTAATATGAGATTGGCGTGCCTGGAGTGAATGAATGCC
>UYWX01000498.1:0-12306 GCA_900622495.1 Hydatigera taeniaeformis
TAAATACACACATTCACATCCACTCAGTGTGCTTTTCGTGTCTTCTCCTGTCCTATGGCGGCAGCGGCAGCAGTAGTAGTGAGTGGTAGTGGGCAAATGGTGGAGGAAAGTGGGCACGGTGGTGAAATTGAAGAGGGCTGAGACCTTTTCTCTAGCCAACTTCTGTCTTTGTATGATAATATCGTCCATTTTTTTGCCTTGCTTTTGCTTGGCCCTGGGTATTGTTACATTCCCATTTGTGTAAGAATGCAATTTCAATTTGTAAATAGGTCAGTGCTGTGGGACGAACGCGTTTTTACTTAATCTTAGAGTTTATGACATTTCGAATTTAATTTAGACATAAAATAGTGATAAATGATATAAGTTTATGCCTTTCATTACTGTTTGTGTTTTTCAACGAGTGATTTAAATGTATTACTTTGAGTTTTATGGTGGATATGTGGAAGCAGTGCGTTTACCGTATTTTACGGTTTACAAACAGTGGGGAAGGTTGGCACCGTGGATACCACTTGTCGCAGTATAAAAGCAGATTGCATATTGTGCTGCTATGTATGCAGTTCCTTTGTTTTACGCACCGCTGTTGAAGCTCTCCGCGATCATTGCTCTAATTCCGCCATCAGAGCGTTATGAAACTTGACAGACCGCAGTTAGACTGCTTTTTTTGGAGGTTATGCATTAAATTTTCTAAAAGTGTGAATGTCCCCTCCAATGGTTTCATTGCCAGTATTGTTTAATCATCTGAAAGATCTGTTTAAGTCCTAATAAATGACTGCCGATGTCGATATTTTTCAAATGATGCATGGTGACGGCGCCAAACCACTTCCCTAATTGCTTATTTATTAACATTTCAAAGGAAGCAGAACGAAAGGGAAGGTAAGCATAAGTGCAAGTGTGGGGTCCAGTTCACAAAATGCGAACCTACTCGCATCATCGCCTCGATTTATAGACGATTTTCCATTTACTTTGGCTGATTCTACCCTATGCGATGCCTCGACACCACTTTTATTGAAGTGCTCGCACGATATCGATAGTTCCTGTTTATCGAATACTCATCAGCCTTTTTTACTTGAAAATTCCCACTTCGCAATTTTAATCACTGTTTTATGATGGTTTTAATAATTACTACCCCTGTATACAAATTCTTGCAAAAGTATGGTTTATGCATTCTTTAATCGTTAAATATGACTAACACAAAGAGCATCTACTTCGTCTTCAAGAAAAGAAAATATAACTTAAAGAGAGCAGCAAGAATTTCGTCAAGATCTTCAGATTCAGTAGAATGTTGAGACTCTTTTGAAAGACTTGGTTCCGAAACAGCTTCGCTGATGGACTCCTCCTTCAACTCGCCAGAATTTGGGCAGACCTTTTCAGATTGGGATGTAAAGATGGCCTCGCTCGTGGGTTCCGACTCCAACTTAGACGAGCATGAACTCTCCTTTACTGGCTGTGAGGTGAATAAGACTTGAGTATCTAGCGGTGCCTTGAACGCAGGTGAACAAGGACAACTCTTTACAGGTTGTGCAGTGAGTAAAACCTCAGTTGGAAAACTTGACTTCAGCATATTTAAGCACTGACATTTTGTTGCAGGTTGCGATGTAAATACCACCTTGTACGGGGGTTTAGACTTCACCATAGGAGACCATAATAACTGTTCCACAGGCTGAGGACAGAATGAAAACTTGCATGGTGGTGGATTCCACATAGGCGGGGGTAGGCAGGGCTTTACAGGCTGCGGAATCATCTTGAACACTGTGGTGAATTTAGGTGTAAACAAAGGTACAAAAGGATAGTTCTTTGTGCACTGTAAGGTTTGCACACACGAGTTCATGGGGTTCGGCTTAAAAAAAGAGCCCAAGTACGGATTCCACATGAATTGTGATTTGAACATTATCTCAGTCGAGGGTTTTGGCCATGGGATTGGTGATGGCCCACAAAACGGCATGGCACATGGAGGGAAGATTGTCTTAATTGCAGGCACGGGCTTCAACAAATACGGGTAGGGACACTTCACTGATTCCATTCCTGTAGCTGCTTGTTTGCGTTGAGTGGTTGTGACTTGTGTGCTAAATCGTGTCGCCTTATATATTATACTTATTTTCTGTATTTCTTCCGCGTGATGTTCGTGCTCCTTGCACTTTTACCATCTTTACTTGCATCAGACACCACTTATAATTTACTCTTTGTTTTTATTCATGCTTAAAATAAGCAGTATAAGGTCATTTCAGTTGGTTGCCTTGAGTTTTTTTAGGAGATTTTAGTGCAAGCCTTAGCTCTGACATTTCCTGACAATATTTGTAATCGCTCGATTTCGTTCTAAGACAGTGGTCTGCAAGGTCAATTGCATGTCGTTTGAAATGCCTTTTGGTGTGCCTTGTAGCAGAGGCAGCGCAAATTACGAACAGATAAAGGACATTAAAAGTGCCAAAATTGTGTGCAGCGGTTGTTAATCTCGAAGATGGCGGAAACGCAGATGTGTGCACACATTGTTGGGAGTCATAATGCTATTGCCAGGACCTAGTTATTTTCTTAAATGCACTGCATAGCACGAGTTCCTGCAGACAAATTTTGCAATGACCTTGTAGACCACTGAGAATGCCGCAAGATTATGCAAACTTTGAGATGCTCTGTTTCATTTTTGGGAAAGTAGCAGTCACTTAACCGTTAAGTTCTCATATTCGTTAGGAGTTCGCTTTGCCAATCCAGCATACGAGTTTTAGCCTCCTGTTAAAGGTTTTGGCGGGAAATATGTGAACCACTTTAATGTTTTACTGCATTAATAACTATCTGGCTTTTAACAAATTTTATGGGAAATCTGTTGCGATGCTCTAAAAGTTATAGGGACACCAAAGTCAAAGATACAATCAAAAAGGACCGTTTTGCAAGTAAATTTATTTGTTTAAAAAATTGTCTTGATCAACTGGTTAGCGGGTTAATACTGCGGCCCTAACATCCACGAAACTAAATAAAAGTGAACAATTCTGGCTTTTATGCAGCGATAGACGAGCGGAATGAAAATTTGTGTTTGATTACTTCTTCCTTAATACAAGACAACTTAGAGAGTTGAGAGAACAGTTGAGGAAACGACAAACCTATCGTATACCTCTACACACAAAATTCGAATCGTACAGCAATGGAAATTAAAAATCTTGAGAGTGCTTTTAACGTCCATGACATAAAGGGGCACTTGAAAGGTTTCAAGCTTAAAGCCAAATTATGATCTGTTTTCTGGGGCCGTAGAGCAGCCTCGTTTGGCGGGCAAATAAAACCCTCAAATTGGTGGTGAGGTATCTCAAAGTGAATGACAACCAGCAACAATTTGTCGAGAACGGAAGTTGTTCTTTCTTTGGAAGTGCGGATTGCTCATCATCAGCACAGTGTGACCAGCATAATCGTATTGCAGACACATTTTTTACTATTAACGTTAGGAGTAATGCGGTTGAAAGCGATTTCCACGACTTTTTATGCTATAAATGTAGGTAACGGATGTGTATTCGCCTCTAAAACCACACCTGCATAATTCTATGCTATCATCAATTTTTAAAATGATTGCTTCCAGAAAACCTTTCCAAAGACGCCCTCCTGCACCCAATTTGGTCAGCTGGTTCGGCGAAATGGTCCCTGCTGCGCTAGCTACTGCCAACAGCGGTGGTATGTTGGTGGATCACTACGCAAATCAACTGCACATGTTTGGGGCAGCAGGAGATATGCATCGGGATGGCATTTGGCACTTGAAACACTTTATCGAATGGAAAGTAGAACCCTAATACGGTGCCTCACTTTGTGCCTTTTGAAAGCGCAATTCGGATAGCTGTGCTAGAAGTCACAATTCTTTCATTTTAATTAAAAAAGAATTTGAACATTTACTAAAGTACAAACCAGTAAGATTGTCGCAGAATTATCGCATGATTTTCACATTATTCAGGGCATTTATGTGGTTCTGGTAATCGACAGGTGCTTCAAAATGTCGTGTATACTGAGGTGAAATGAGACTACACTGCAGAGATTGGCACAAAAAACTGAACAAACTTACTGACCCCGGCATAAATCAGCAGAAACCGCTAACTGCACCGCCAACCCGGTTGTGCAGCCTGATGCGGTTTGAATAGACCTAAAATGTACCACAAAGAAGCGAATTTCAAGATTACTATGAAGAAATGGCATCAAACTTAGTTTGAGCAAATGATGCAGTTGGGAGCAGTTAAGCAGAGAAGAGGATTGACGAGCATCACTTCAAGCGTCTGTTCAGTAAGGGAGCAGGCCATAAAGGATGAGGACCAATGAACACTATCGTGGACTCACCAACAGTCTATAAACACCGATTTAAGAGGAGACAGGTCTTGTTTGGCAAACCTTACAATTATGAACCTGGCAATTCAAGCTCCTTTGTGTTCAGATACAAAAGTGAGAGCTGAGAGCTTCGTCTTCCAAGACGCACGAGTTATGTAGTTCGCTGCTTTCATTTATTTAGCTGGCTGCTTAGTGCCGTTTCATGGAGATCTCTCCTCCACGTGAGTTTCGCTTCGTGGTTTTAAATTGTCCATGCTTTCTCTCATGATTAGCACCCGTTGATACGAATCGCTCCTTAGTGTCGCTACATAAGGCTTAAGAATTCTTTGGGATTAAAATGACTTGCAAGATGGTCCCAAAGGCTATCGTTTGATGCTTAGCTAGTATTTTTTGCATAAACTCGCAGCATGGAAGATAAAGGAAACCGGAGCTTGTTGGAATTGGGCAAAATAATCCAAAAGTTAATCAAAAAAGGCGGATAACATTTTAAGCATTTCGTGGATTTCCCTGGAGCAAAGTCAGCAGTGTTACCTCATTTTGCCTCATTTCCTAGTCTCGAATTTCATCGGTGCTCTAGATGAGTATTTGATCGAATTGTGCATCTTTTTCGTGCCATATTTGTCCACATGATTCTTGAAACAAGGTTATATTATGGTCATAAAAAATACACTAAATGTTTTGATACTTTGTAGAGGATGTTGGTAACATAAGTAGACGTTCTGCTCCGCGGTTCTCTTCTTCCTCTTCTGAGAGGCACCTTTTGGTGATGTTCATCAGCATCCTCCTACACTGTTCACCATACTCCAGCAATTCGGGTGTTTCGAAGAGCGTTTAATAAAGTGGGGAAGGTATTTGAACGACTGACCTAAATGCTCAGCAACCAACTGTCAACAGTGCCTCAAGCTGGTTGACCATTTGACCGGAAGGAGGTCAAAATGCTATAACCTCATCGAGTGGGGCGGTGACAATTCGAAATGCGACAATCACTGCACTGTTGATTTATTATGAATAGTTAAATAATGTGATTCACAGCGCAAAGCCTTGAATGTGTACTTGCGTACAGGGGAAATTCTTTTTTATCAGTGGCACTGTAACAGTCGTCATCAAAAATACGGTAAATCCAAACCTCTGTAGTAGCCATTCCATTTATACATTAAACGAAACAAGATTAATTTACGACTAGACATGTTTATAAAAATAAAAAAAACATTTTAAAACTGTCTTAAGAACCGATTTGAGAGCGAAAAAGGCGGCAATTAAAGGGCGTCACACGAAAAATTTAGGGATGACAAAAGCATGGACATGGCTTAAGAAAACAAGAAACACTATAACCTTTCTGCATTCATGTAGAGGCGGAACTGACGACTGTGCTGACAGCGACTTCGTCATCGTTTTATGATGTGTCGAAAGTCATCTCCTTACTTCTATGTTGAGCCGCTTGGACACCCGCTACGTAGGCATTTCTAGACGCCTTACTGTGAACTAAGCGGGCCGTCCTTACCTTCGTCAAAGAAATTATTTGTGCTCCATACGTCCCTAGGGCTAAAAATCCATGCTAGCGTGTCCACACACCTATTTATTCAAAGCAGAATTCAGGACTGGGCCTATGCATCATTCTTGGCATGCAAAAAATTTCCAAAGTCAGTCGTGTTGTGGGGTAGGAGAATGCATTTACTAGAAAAAGAGAATTTACTTAAGGCTCTTGTCACGCCCAAAGGATCAAAATGAATGCATGATGTTGCCATTTAATTAAAATCAGGATTAATCTGGCTTTGAAGTCCTTTCGGTATCGGAGTTGTTTGCCCTTGCCCGCTATTACAAGGTGGTAGCACATTCTCCATTCAATTGCCGAGGCTCTCGAGTGCAATCTCACTAACTTTATATGATGAAGAACTGGTTTGATATGATTTTTATTTCAAGCGCAAGAATTTGCTGGTCCCCATTAGCACCATAAATGGGTGTCGTATTCATTGTCAACAAGAAAGAGCCGTAAAACGAAGACCGAAAACAACTATTGTCCCGTGAAGGTAAAGAATTGCGCATATTTTATCTTAGTAAACAGGAATTACTACTTAGCCGAAAGGTGAAAAGACGTTGCTTGTTAATATGATTGGCATGGCCATGCAGGTTTGATAGGTCATGACTAGTGTTTCCTCAATTAATAACGGTTTGGGGTGCTCACTCAGAGCAAATGTGACATGGATCTGAGCATTACTGGCCGCTCCCCTTCTAGTATCTGCACCTATTTTACCCTGATTTTAGTTAAACGCTAAGTAGAAAAATGGAGGACAGAAGATTTTTAAGATTTTGGCACCATCTATAGCCTTTTGAAAGCATAATTTTCCAACAAAGGTATGGATTTTAGGGTGAAATTATTTTTTATACTGCTATGTGGAGCGACGGACCTTTAGGGTTGATTTAATAAATGTAGCATGCTAATCTTGTAAATGAAAGAAAAGTTTCCCTGTCCTTGACGTCAATTAATGATGCCTGGCAGAACTCACAAAGGGTGAACAGAAGAGAAATCAACTTGACACTTTACACATCTTCTCTCCTCTTCCAAACGCATCATCACTGCTCAACTTAAGTCACTTCCTGGTGTTTGGAGCCACCTTCAAGGCACTGTGTCATTTGTAGGAGTTCCACATTTTAAACGACATAAACTGCAACGGAGCCAATTGTTTAGTGCAACCCAACCTGATTTGGGTTATTGGTAAAGGGAGGTCAAAATCTAGCAAGCCTTTCGGTTGGCCAGACAAAGAAAAATTCTTTGGTAGAGGAATACCAACTCATTACCATCAGAAGGCAAAAGTAGAGAAACTGCTTGAGCCTAAGGAGATTGGCGCATCCTTAAGGCCACTTTTCTACAAAAATAGGTAGAACTTTGAGAAAAATATTTTTATGGCAAATTAAAATACTAGTCTCCTCCAAGGGGGAAGGTGGTGACTGTTCAAATAAATAAGAGCAGATATGCCAGCGGTATCAACTTTTCCATTGTCGCACGTTGGGTAAGAAAGAGACTTTTAATTTCTGAACCATCACTGCGGAATAATAAGATTTTGTTGGGAGCGATTGTAATTTTGTTGGAAAAAATAATCCTTTCCCATCCGAATTGTCCTAAGCTCTCAAACCACTCTACTTGTCGATTGAATACGCCTCGAAAGTGTTGACATTCGATTGAGTGACGATGCGATTGATGTCGTGCTCGAGAATAAGGAGGAAACAGAGGTAGTGGCGGTAACATGTTAACCTCTCGTACGTAAATTTTGCCATGAAAACATTTAAATGAAAAGCTGATTAAAACTGCACAGCTGCTCAAGGGACAGCGGTCAAGCTGAACAAGGGTTTTTGCTTAAAGACTTTTCTTCCATTTATCCTATTAAGCCAAGCGCATCAGTCTCGGTCTCTGAGCGCGGCTTTTGAGGTGAGTTTCGTTTGTGATCCAGTTCTACCATACTTTTCTAATAAGATTCGCAACAGGCTGCGGAAAGTAGAGCTGTCTATTAAAGGGAGCTTCGAATTTTTTTGGCGTCTGCCTCCACCCTTTCGCGTATGTGCGATGCGTGCTGAGAGTACAAAAAATGTCCAAATTGTAGATCGCACCGCCCAAAACAACTTTCATTACACAGTCATTCTGTAAGATGATTGCTCTACCGTTAAGTTCTCTTTTAGTAAAATTGGGTGATCCATTTATTATCGGCAACTCATTGTCTGCATTCAAGTAGTCAATTCCTCCTGTTGGGCAGAACTATTAGTGATTTACTTACTGTTAAGCTGATCCTTACAATTTGCACTCATATTATGCAGTCGGCTTTCGCTTGAACAACTGCGACCCTCATGACGTTCTTGGTTGAAGAGCTTACGGATTTACACAAGTCCTGTCGCGTCCTCTTCTTCCCCCTCTCCTTGTTATTCCAAATGCAGTTTGAGGTGACGCAAACGGTGTACTTTAATCGAAGCAACCCCTTTGAAACCACTGAAGCACCCGAGAGTGGATACTGTTTAACTAATTTTGGATTGACTGGGATGAATTTGAGCTGTTGACACCACTTTTGCCAGTTTGGATCTCTTCCAAGATTTTAAGATCATAGTAATTTTAATAGATGTTTGGTTCACTTTGACAGGTAGCAGCAGAGTTCGCCTATCCTTGGGTGCATTGTCACCTAATAAGAAAAGATACCCACAACATCCAAAGCTAGTGGTGGACAAGCAGACAAACAATCACGTACGATGAAGGAAATCAATGGTACAAACATAAAGATGAAGATGTGACCCTGTAAAAAAGATCAAACAGGTAGGAATTCATGCGAGATAATGGCGTTTATACGGCGTTAAGTTGTGCGTCAAAATTATTCGAGGTAACGAAAGTATAAAATCCTCCTCATGAAGAATGTGATTGGCAGTTGCGCAATGCAGTACTGTCTGAAGCCCACATACAGCCTTTGACTACCGACACGTGGATGATGTCTACATCCACATCCACCTGCAGTGTGATGTGCAGAGCACGCGAGCGACGACGGAGAGCAGAATGTGTGATTGTGGAGCCGAAAGTACATGCAACACGAGCATCACGTGGAGTGATTGACGACCAGTCGGATGGCATAAAAGGCGATACATCTGAGCACACAAGTCAGTTTCAAGGAAGGCAAGTAGAGGTGCGAAGACATGGGTTTCGGATGCATGCCATGCTCGTATGCGGTGAAGGTGGTGCCGATGACTGAGGTTGCAAAGACCACACAGTGCGTAGAGAAGTGTGTGACTTCGTCTGTGTGGGCGCCACAATACGTGCCTGAGGTTGTGTACACGTCGCCATGTGCGAAGCCGTGTGGATGGTCGCAGTATTGGTAGAGAGAGGCCAGGATGGAGGTGGTGGTGCACACATGAAGACCTGTGGTTGCCAGCTTCTTCTCTAGTACGCTTCTCTCCTTATTCCCGTCTAGACGCTCTCATTTTTAATAATTAATAATCGCTAAATAAAAGTTTACGTCCCTTACCTTCTACGGTGTTTCACTATTATTCTCAAGTGGGTGTGTTGAGGCGTAGTAAGTCAGTTTGGTCTCCATTGCACCTCGCGAATCCTTCCCAAAGTTAGTGATAGGGAAACATAGTTTCGCATTTATAATGAATCATCCTCTTGGTTAGTAAACGAATAATTTGTATTATAGTCAAATCTTGCACAATAATATCAATTTAGCCAAAAACCTTCGTGATATGCTAATTGTACTTAATGTTACGAAAAATATATTGATGGTAAAACAATGCTTCATAAAAATAGAGATGAATCGTTAACAGCTTCAAGAACCTGCTTTCCGCCATTCTCACATTTTACTTTTCTGTGTGAAATATATTAGAGGGACTCCGCATCAGTTCTGCCCACTTCCACATTATTATTTACTTACACTGAGACACTTGCTTCAGCTATTTGACAGCCTACTCTTTTCCGCCCAATTACTTTTGGCAAAGTTGGCGTCTGTTGTGCGTTATCTTTCCGACCAGCTATTTGTGCTGTTGATGGTGCTTAGCATGCGATCGAGGTCAAGGCACCGTCGTGAATACAAACATAATTGTTTGCCTAAAAAGGAGATACTAAAAAGGTAAAGCGGCATGATCAATCGTGCTAAGTTGGTTGCTATGTTAACAAAGCATAATAATGTGGGGTGCTGGTGGGGGAGAGGGCGGTAAAGAGAATATGCATTCAAATGGCAGACCATTATTCCGAAAACATTTCTAATTATGGCATAGCTTGGGGTGCAGTTCATGAAGTGACACGCCCCTCCTAAACTTACGTCCACCATTTTGATGTGGGTCATTAGACAGCTTTGCTGAACTTGGGGTTTCCTGACAACGAGGACAAGTTGAATGAAGGGTCCGGGGCCACTTCAGATCCGAACTGCAAAAAAGGAGCAAGCAAAATTCGCTCGGAGTAGTATGGCACGGTCCATGAACGGATAAAAGCTGCACTTTAAAAGGTATAATTTGTATGCACATTGTGAAGCATGTGATGGCGGTAAAATAATATGCGAGGCAATACTATGAATTGCTGATTATCATTACTGTAAATAAACGACGTAAGAGTATTGATGGACTGCGCGACGATGACAACGCCTTTTTTACTTCAATCAATCAAAAATGACATGGAACAGGACTGAACACTAATGCATTGTGCCGCCTCACACCTTAGTTAATTAGGCATCAGGAAGATGCATTTCCTTCCTTCTAAAGGCTTCACACTGCTAACACCTCTGTAAGTACGAACAATCTAAAGTTGTATCAAAACCTCCTTATGCTTTGCTAACTCTACAAACACTAAATTTTCAAAGTCATATCATTTAAAGAAGTGGAGGAATCACTCAATTGATGACACTCAGTGGATTTTGATTGGCGTTATTGTGAGAAGGAAAGTTAGCGCCGATGTTACGAAACAAAATGAACTAACTGAGGGAGCCTCACTAAGGATATGTGCATAAGGTCAGTCGCATCTTTCATGGTTATTTGCCTTCCGTTACTACTAATGGGAAAAACGTAAGACTTTGGACAGCTCAACGTATTCCAGCAACCGCTATCTTGCGATAGGTTCATCAACACACGATGATTTGGAATGGTGCTTTGCTAGTGCTCCTGTTGTCCGTTTGACATAACAGGTGAAGCATCAAACTTACTTCACTATTTCACTGACGCTGCAGCTGGTGTAGGGCATGTCAAGAGTACCTACATACACAACTGTGCGTAAGATGACACCTTGTGTTTAAAGGAGGAAATTGTATCCTCATCATGCCTGCCTGAAGTAAGCACTGAGGCGCTACAATGCGTGATGAGTGAGCATTCAGTCCCATTTCCTTATCGTCATTGAAGGAACAATGCTCAAAGGCAACACTGTAGGGACAACATCAACTCCGTGCTTCATCAATACGCTAATAAGGTTCCTTGCAATACTGATGTCTGACTTTAACTTTCGTGCAAAACATAGTCACGCATTAATAGTCATCAACATTCAGTTGTTCTTATGTCTACAATAAAACAGCTAAGAGGCTGGTGGGTGCTCAGTCACCTTACCAAATTCGGCATAAGTAAAATTTGTCAAAAGCTCACACTAAATGGACATTAAACACAAGAATTGTATAAAAAAGCATTGATGCATACCAATAGTCAGTTAAAATGCTAAACTCAACAATGAGAACATAAATTTACTACACATACCAATAAACAAGACAATCGCCCACCTCAAGGGAAAAAGGCGATATCATGTTGTATGAGCAAAAGGTGACCAATTACATCTCACAATTAAAAGAAGATGGCAATAGTCAACAGTCAGGACCAAAAGATCTAGAAAGTGCACAACAAAACAAAACAAATTGTCAATCCAGACAAGAAAAAGAAGTAACAATGTTAAAGTCAACAGACAACCAGCTCATTAAAGAAAGTCTAGAACATGCTCCGTTATGTACCTACGGGAGCTAATTAGTTAGTGAGAGTCGGTAGAGTATACTTGCTTTCACAACCAGCATTAAAAGAGCCAATAACATCTCCAACACTCCACATCCACGCGGCTTGTCGAACGCACGACCACTTGCGCTGTGGATCAGCGTGTCAACCTACAGCGCAGCGAACACCTCCACGACCACGCCAAATGTTGGCGGTGGTACGTGAGAGTCAAACGTGAAGCAGTTCCCCACGTTGACACTTTACGTGGGGTAAGTGATTGTTCATTTCATTGGCAATGTGCTCAAGCGATGTGAGTACACAACACCATCATCCTCCCTTCCTGTCGTCTGTCATCCATGCATCACAATTGCCACAACCGCAGAAGTGCACGCCGATTAGTGGAATTTTGTGTTGGGCGCAAAGAACAACTCCAATCTCAACTATTCAATGCGCCTACAACACACAACTATTGGCTGTGTAGATGGGCACATTCAAAGGTCAAGTGAAAGTCGAAAGGTTCTTAACTTGATGAGGTAGCACAGTAGCACTACACAAAGCTACGTTTATAGGAGCGCGATTGGGAATTCAAATGGGCCT
>UYWX01000499.1:0-12296 GCA_900622495.1 Hydatigera taeniaeformis
AGGATTTATCATGTCTTCTAACTAACAGAACTTGGGAAACTAGCAGATATCCCACTTTCAGCTGTACAACAAAGGCAAAGCATTTCCAGGAGCCTATTTAGCACTTTCGAAAAAATCCCGAATAAATAATTAACTGATGCGATTTTGTTGTTCCTCAATAACTGAATAAAACCCAAGGAGATGCATGAACAAGGTGGCTGGAATAATAATAGTTGGTACACACAATGGGCCTTTATATGAATATCATAGGTGGAGAGCAGGAAATCGACTCAGACGTCGTGTTAGAGTACACACGTGAACCTAGCTACCCATACACTTTCGTGCTCACTTTAAACCTTACCAATGCCATATAAGCCTCTACCATGAAGCGCCTTATCTGAGAGTTTTGAGGAGGAGAAGTCCAAATGATACCAGCCGCTACAGTGGTGGCAGCGGTGAGATTGGGTTATAGCTTGATCCGAAGGTCAGCCCACGTGCCCATGAGCAAAACAAACACCAGGTTAACCTCTAGTCCTACAAGCGATAGCCTCAACTGAGTATTACAAAAGTTGCAACACCGGGGACATCGGATATGTAGCAGCCAAAAGTGATTGAGCTGCTGCACTTCTTCGGCCAAATACTTATGCTGAAATGCCTTTTTAACTTGCGAGTGACAGGCAAGTATCAAGTAATTAAAGAGGCACTGTAATACTGATGTCTAATGTCTGGCGGTTACTTTGGTATTAATATGGCCTTTGCACTAGTGAGCTGGACTTCGGGCCGAGTCAAGGCAATATCTCATCTTCTACCAAAATACTTATATATTCGACTTAACGTGATTGTAAAGCTTTGTTTATGTGACCAGCTGACGTCTGACGGTCACCCCTGTATTCAGCATCACTTACTGTGGCGTCCCCAGACATCCCGTAGGGTGGAAGAAGGCAGTAAGTGAGGCTGGATACATATATTCTGAAGAGAACAGAGCAAATAGGCCTGAGCATGGCCCGAAGTCCAGCTCACGTATACAGGGTCCAGACAAGTCCTAAAGTGACCACCAAAATTCGGATACACACATAGTCAAATCTTACACTTACCGCCTTCATCCATCCGGGGGGGCAGTCTCAGAATGCTGCAGTGATGCCTTTGACCACCTGTTGGAAAATCTCGGAGCACTACAGACACCAATTCAAAAGAGAAAAGTAAATGGCTCATATGAGTGCAATACGGCCTCATAACCCAAGCCCACAAAAACGCATATATAAGAGCATTAGACCATCAAACAATATTTACTTAAGAATCTCTAATTCATTACTAGATTCAGCTTAAAATGAACTTGTTGCTCCTAATATTTTGGACAGATGATACTGCTAGGTTTAAAGCGTATATTCTTGAAAATAAAATAGCCTAGAGTAGCCGTTACTTGTTGTAAATGCTCATAATGTCTCCTATGCATGTACATTTTGCTATTTCCAAAATATGATGATGTTGATGTTTTAAGGCAAGCAGGCTTGCTTCATTCCTTCCTTTGGCTGATTAGGCTTCGCAGTTGGTTATGGATAACTACCGTCGTTTAAGCGAGAATCCATTTGCCGACCCGGTAAGTGTCACATTAGCACAGTTTGTCTGACGTTTCTTCTATGCTATTTTTGCAATCAACTGCCTCTTTCTGCCTTTTCAAATATCCTATTTGATGTCACATTTTATTTCGGTACTGGTTTCAAAGTCGCAAACATGTAGTCCATCCTATTTGGTGCAGTTGACTTCTGCAAGGCAGCCCACTGTTGTCTAAGTTTGCCGACGCTTCTGCGACAATTTTATTTTCAGAGCACTACAGATGTTGGCGGACATGAAAAAACGGTTCCATCGGCGACCTTTAGTACAATTCACGATCAAGGACTTGAAGGATACAATCCTTTTAGTGGAGAAAGGGAGTCTTCGAACACTACTGCACCGCCATATCCGACTATACCCGCATCAAAGCTAGCTACTGATGAGCTTCAACGTCGGCAAGAGGAACTTGAGCGAAGAGCTGCAGAATTATCGCGCAGAGAGGAGGAATATCGGAGATTGGAGGAGCAAGCTGCCCGATCGGGTGGAATTACTCGTATGTGACCTACATGTTCGATAGCTGGCTTTAGTTCATTAAGCCCTTCGTTGCATCTTACTTCGATATCAGGTATATTTTGTTTTTCTTCCCTCACTTTCATGGTCATCTGTCACCTTGTGCGTTGCATAGATTTACTTTGTCAGGAATGGATCCATAATTTTCAACTTTCAAGATGTAGTTTGATATTGTCTTTCAGCTTAATTTTCCTTTCCCGCTGCAATTTTCACTTTGTATGCTCATTGCAGCTCCTTTTTAACTACTGTTATTTTAAGGATAGTATAAAACAGGTTATCATCGCCGAACATGTGTGATATAAGCAAGCTCAATAACTAGCCTCCGATCTTTTTAGGTAATAATTGATTGCAATTCAGTTTCATTCTATTCCCTGGTTGAAGGTTACAATTGCAAATCTGCTGAAGTAGCCAACTTTTGAGCTTATAACGCAGAATGGGTAACTAGTGGCATTCATATCCGACTTTGAATTTTACGGAAGGTAACATTCTTTCAAAGCTGAACCTAGCTTTGTTAAGGAAATAAATTTTCGTAAAATTGTTGATTTATTTTTTGTCTCAGTTTCTTGAAGTAGTTGGTCCCCAATTTGCATGCTAACTACTGGCTTTGTATTTGCTTATTACAAATAGTGAGCTGTTGAGTCTGCATACGGTCCAATTCCTAACATGCTGAATTCATTTTTTTTATAATCACTTAAGCATTTTAAGTTCTTTACACCAAAGTTCTGTTCTGTGAGTTCGCTTGAATTGGTTTCATTTTCAAAGTATTTTGCCCCATGCCTTGTTGCGATAGTGATTATTAGAAATCACACTTTGTGTAGCTTATGACTTGGTTCTGTGGTTGTTCTTGCAATTATCATTTAAGGGTAGGCTGCTTGATGTTTAAATAGTGCTCGATTAGCTTTGAAGTTTGTTTGCCATGAATGAGCGTACACGCAGAATCCTTCGAGCCGTTACGTCAATGGCTGTACAATTTTTCATAAAATGTCACTTAGTTTGTCAACAAACATAATTACTGTTGCTTGAACGCCTCTCTTTGTCACTTATTTCACACTTCCGGAATGGAAATTCTTTGCAGCAAATGTCTATACTGCTCCCGAACTGCCCAATATTCTGTTTATTTGGATTGAATTACACTTGTAATGGGCTTGGGTGATGCGTATATTGACGTACGGAGAGTAGTTTTGGCCTCAGCCGGGGATTTGATTATGATGGGAACTTTTAATGCTTAGAGGTGGATTGGTCTCGGTCTGACATACGTGTGATATCTATTTGAAGCACATAACCTGTAAATCTACTTAAACAGTTTCTCCGTCCTGAGGTGGTCCAAAGGGGCTTGACTCAGCCTTAGTGGTTATGCTGGGGTCTTTTTCATATCTTGTCCACGGGCGTCCCATGTATCAAATGTATTTTTTGTTCCCTTGCAAACAGCACTTTACATTATCGTGTTTACCTATTTTCGCGATTTTCAGGACGTTCTGCTTTTTGTTCGAGTTACTCAGTATTCTAATTCACCTAGAGTCGTTGACTGCACAAAATTCAACCGGTATGTTTTGAGTACGATGGTGAACCAAGCGGCATTTGAAACGATCGTGGTTCATTCTTTTTGTCCACCTCTTTCTCAGATAACGCATTGAGTTGGATAAATGAAATGAGTTCATTGAATGCTAACTGAATCTACTTTAATAACCTTATTAAGAATTAGTTAAATCTCCTGTCATTAAGGCATTTTCGATATGCAAATACGATACTTTTCAATCCCTTGGCGTTATTAACAGAGGTGTTCACTTTTATTGAAAACTTTGATTGCTCTTTTCCTTCCCAGTCTTCTTGGTAACATTTGGGAGGACTTTCTTCATATCCTCTTCTTACTTGCATGGCATTCTCTAGACGCTTCTCTTGCGTCTTTAGTTTTACTTGTTTTCGTTGTGCGCAGTTGGTATGACTGAAAATAGCGTCATTTACACCAACTTTTGCCTCAGAATGAGACTAGTTGGTTCAAGTACAGTCCCATTATTCCTTTAATTTATGATGGAGACTGCCTTTTGTTAATAAGTTTTTCTGGATCCTGAGAAGAATAAACAGTTCTAAGGACTATTTTTATTCCAGACCTTCGTTTAGGTGGTAAACTATTTGTGACCAGGTTACTTTCAGTTTTCTGAGTTGCGTACTTTTGCATTTTAAGTAGTTCACTTTTACTTCAATTACTGGTGCGTGTTACCATTATTTGAGATATTTGCCAGCCACAAATCAGCCTTCAGCATCTCGATCCCCATTCGCATCACTTTTGATGATGACGCAGTGTGGTAGTCATGTGTGCTCATATTTTCGGATACGCATATTTGTTCTTTAGCGATTCGTAAGAACTGGCCTCCGCTTC
The DNA here is from genome assembly GCA_900622495.1 of Hydatigera taeniaeformis. Classification (NCBI taxonomy): domain Eukaryota; kingdom Metazoa; phylum Platyhelminthes; class Cestoda; order Cyclophyllidea; family Taeniidae; genus Hydatigera; species Hydatigera taeniaeformis. Next base: position 4,478 of record UYWX01000499.1, read on the forward strand.
CGAGTTTCTGCCCTTGCACGCCTTGCTTTTACCAGAACATCGATCTAGAGATCAAAGCGGAGTTCCGTCGGCTGGTTACCATTGGATATTACATTTGGATTTCATACGCGATCCTCCTGGCAATCAACGTTCTCGGTGGTGTGATCTATTTTGCCCAGTCAGCTGATCCCTCTGGAGGAACCCTTTTTGGTGTGTCGATTATAATCTTCATTCTCTGTGTTCCACTCTCTTACGTTTGTTGGTTCCGTCCTCTCTACAAAGCTTTCAAGTAAGTTGTTTTAACTAAGGTTATTAATCATGGCTGAACATTGCTTCCTTTTGCTACTAAAATAACTCGTCCATTTTGTTGTATGGACAGATACTTCTAAAAAATATTAGGGAATGGTTCTGTTAGTCATATAATAAACTTGATCCTCACATAACGTTTCTAGGACAGGCTACAATTACCATTTTTAAAATGTCTTGCACATCTTCCTCGCATCTATAGTTAGAAGCAAAACAAATGCGCAGGTGAATTGCCTTCGCTGACATCATGGAATTTTTCAACTCTGCCGTTCATCACATTGTCTTGGAATGTTTTTTTTTCCGGAATTTCTTAAGTTGATTCGATGAACGTGCCTAATAGTTTTGCTGAAAGTGGATGTTTACATCTAATTTCATATTAATCTTTGGTAAATTTTAGATCCAACAGCTCCGTCAACTTCTTTACTTTCTTCTTCGTATTCTTTGTCCAATGCATAATTCTTCTCATACAGTTTTTGGGAATCACGAGTTGGGGCACCTGGTAAGCTGGAGCTGAAAGCTTTCGTATTTGTGGTGCTATCTGATGGAGAAAACCGGTGATTCTTGTCGAACTGGACTAGTTGAGATTCTTTGTCTGGTGGTAGTAAAGGCCAACTAGGCTAGATTCCACAGAATGCTACCGATACCATTCCTGAATTAGTTCTTAGATGGTGGGTGCTCATTTCCGTAATCATGTGAGTGTTGATTTGCGGTCTGCTTGGATGGTAAAGTAATTGGAACGCTTTTCAGGTGTGTGGTACTTGACGCGCAATCGCTCTAGGCTCTCTATCTGCGCGCATAAGCTGAATGGTCTACTTTTGTAGGTCTGCGTTTCCACCAAGTTGTACTAATCAATGTGCTACATTCGAGTTTAGTGGCGGTGGCACTGTGCTTATGCCTTCTCATCTGCGCTCTGATGTGAAAATGCAGAAAAGTACGACGATTTACTGGTATCACGCGCGTTAGCACTGTTTGGGTATCATTTACCAGTTTTGTCCACTATGGAGAAAAAATTGTAGCTTCGAAGACAGACAACTTCAAAGCTTGGTTGTTATTGACACTAGCGGTGGAGCTGAGGGAAGCTACTTTTCTGTTTCCTCCTAGCGGTTTATTAGTTGGCTTGGGCGTGGTAAAGACACATCCCGGCGTCGGGGGCTTCGTCCTCCTCATCGCTTGCCTTTTCGGTGCAGAACTTGCGGCTTCTTCCTACTACTTTGTGCTGGTAAGTTGTTTAGCCTAACTTGGACGTGATTCAAGTATGTGTGCAAAAGTAAATGAGAATGTTCCTTAAACCTTAACCTTTTTAAGAAAATCATTTTGATCAAATGGTGGCTGAATTGATAAGTATGACTAGTAGGCCCTCTAAGTGTTGGAATAACTAGGGAAAATCGCAAGTACAATCGCCTCCAAAGCTATCAGCTGTGACGATGATTATATCTACACAAACGAAATCGACTCTTAACTTCACATGCATTCATGTATGTGTGCTCGCCTAGAGATAGTAAGCGTAGACCCGGCAACCATGCTGTCTTAAATAGGTCGTTACCTAAAACCACATATCGTGAGACCAAATTCGTCTTCTTGGCCATTGACCTCGATGCGTACGCCACTATCTGCAATGCTAATGCAAACTGCCTCTCATGCGCAGGTGCACCGTACATATCGATCGACGGGCGCGAGTTTTGGAAAAGCTCGAGAAGAGCTGACCACCAGCCTAGCCACCAATCCTGTAGTCCGAAATGTCGGTATGGGCGCGGCGCGTGAGGCTTTCACGGGACCGCCACCACATGGCGACACTCGTTATTGAGCCGCTTCCCTCTTTATCTATCAGTCACTTATCTCAACTGTCCTGTCCTGGATAATTCGGTCGTTACCATCGTGATCTTTCTGTGGTCCCTGCATCTGCTTCGTGTTATCCATTGTGCACGTCTCCTTCCACCGTCTACTATTGCCAATCAGGTGCTCTCAATCAATATGCACCGCATCGTAGTGTACCAACTGCAATTCAATTTGCACAAGGCTCATTTTGCCGTTTCGTACACAATCAATTCATTGTTACTGCCTTTGTTAATCAACAGATCGACAAATCCCAACGTGAAGTCAGGATAATTTATTATCTTCAATAACGTTTACCGTTTTGAAAATGGTTGGTTTCGTCAACGGTGCCTTTCTTCAGCCATTTTTACGTTGTCACCCCCTTGTCCCTGAGATGATAGAGGCACCAACAAATTAGACGATGCCGGCAACGCAATAGTCGAGAGGTTGTGCCGAGTATGCTAAGACTAATGTTTGTAGGCAACCAATTAAACAATATTTAAAATTTGAATATTTATGAGATTCAGTTGTATGGCTCAAAAACGCCGAACATACTGACAATATATAACTAGTGAATAGTGAGTTCTTGGCGCTAAGATTATCAAAGGGAGACATCACAGTTAGAGGTACAAACAAGATTAAAAGCTGTCAATCTAGCGCGCTTCCTATATTTCTAGAATGAGATTTTAATAGTAAAATATGGAGGAGCAGCTGAGAGCTCAGTACGTAAAGCAAAACACGGTCACTGCTTTTGCAGAAAGCCTTTTGCTTTGCTGCGGTCACCACCGGCCGAAATGAGAGCATCGGCAACTTGGTCCAACTCAAATCCATCATCATACAGGATGCGCAAGTCCACTTCCACCACCTCTTGGTCACGACCACAGGCAGCTGCAACTCTTTCAGCTGCCTGCAATAGGTCCTGATTCTTGGATCTACCTCTAAAAAAGATGTTGATAGTGTGATTAGGGCAAAGTTAAGACGCCTTAGACCTTACTTTCCTGGAACACCTGCATGGGCAGCGTTAAAGGAAGCTAGGAGACAAATTCAGACTAGAAGTGCATCAACAGGTAGGGAGCACCATCACTATGATTATTGGGCACAATATCGTTTGTATTATTCTTAGCTATTCAAGCATCCGGTTCAGCCCAGCACCTCTTTTTGATCTCGTGAGGTGACTGTCTGCTGAAATGTGGCCTGAACAACCTTTCGTGTTGCCTCTAGAACTACCAAACCTACGCATTAAAGCTGTTTCGGGGTCCAGAAGGGGTAGAACCTACAAGGAAAAGAACACCACCGACAAAACGCAGCCAAAAACACTATCTGTCCTCTCTCCCAAATCTCAACTTCCCAAATGCAATACTGCACCTTCCACTAGAACTACTCCAATGCTAAGACCTACCGTCTTGCAGGCTTATGCTTTTAAACGTCTAAAAATAACTGCCCTAATAGACGACTGTAACAAAGGAATTCTCACCGTTCTTATCCCCTTGAGAGGGGAAGAAAAGGACAGCTCTGGCCATATTAGCTACTGCAGCAAAACTTACCTTGTTCGTTCTGGTTGCTACAAGAGACCGAAGCAAAGAGAACAAGAGTAAAGCAAAATTGATTTCACTCACCCATAGTAGATGTGAAGTGTCTGCCCCATATTCTTCTAAGATTTTCCAAACACTACTTCAATGGAGACCAAGTAGGGACCGATGCGCCTTATCTACATCCAGCTTTTCATGATGCGAATTTGTTCGCCTACAGAATACTCTGGTCTTATCTATATAGTTGCTAATTTGCAACTGTTGTACCACTTTCAGAAATTTTTGCCATGCTTTAGTGCCGGTGGCAATGACGCAATATTCGGCAGTCATAATGCGAAAACTTACCAAACATTTGGATTGCTGGCACCAATAAAGGCCTAAATGTAAGGTGTACCGACATCAAAAGCTGCGCATACCTTAGATGAGCCTTGCTCGCCTTTATCGGTTTCCGCAAATGAATTTCCTAGAAGTGTAAGGGGAGATTAGCTTTAATGAACTATTGGAATGAAGCTAACACCTTTTTCCTATGTCTAATGTGGAGAACTACGAAAGCTGATCTCTATCTCTCGCTACTTTTGTTAAGAGAATTGGATTCAAAATAAATTCATATTTTCTATGGCAAGTGATCAACTTACTCGCATCAATCGCTTTGATTTGAATTTCAATCGGAGTTGTGCACAGAATTTTACTGCTGCATTGATAGCACAAGGCTGAAGACTGCGAAAATAAGCAGCATTGCTAACTATAGTTCAAGTACATGTGATGATACACAAGCACTTCGTTTCCAAGTGGGAGGAATAAATCACTGCTTGAATTTCAAGTTTTATTTACTGTTAAATCTATATTTTAGTCAGTTCTAATCATTGCATCAACTTTCCGTGAACTATTCTGCATTAAGGAAGCTGGGTCGTTTTGAAAAATGAGGGGAAACTGATAGGACTCTAAGAGTTTCGGTATGTCACGTGCCCTTAGCATCATAATTCAGTTTAACATTAATGCTATTTTGCTTTCCTACACATCATTTTGTAATATAACATTGTTTTAAACTCACTTTAGCAGGAGCACTTCCCTGCAACGTAAGATATTTTGGAGGGAGCTTAAATTGTTAGTATGGGAGGTCAGAGCTGCTCGGCTCGCATTGATAAGAGAAGTTGTCAATGTAAAATACGCCTTAAGTCTCTAAAGGTACAGTGCAAAGACCCTCAAAAAGTGGAAACTAAAACACTGCATCCATTTACCCACATTTAAAGGTAAGATTGATCAAATGCGCGTGAACTCATATGTGAAAATATCAGCAGTAGATTGAGAGCGCACCTGTATCCTCCGACAACAATTGTTGCAAATGAAGTGACCGCAGGGCTCCAACCGTGTGTCGCTTTGATTGACTCTACAAATCTTGCACGTCATTAAGTTCCCATCCTCTCCTGGATGACGTTGCAATTCTACCTTGATCCTCATATTGGATATATCAGAAAGATCATCCAAACAAGCTTGGCCCTTCGGATATTTGAAGCTAAAAAGGTAAATTCATAACTAGAAGCTATACGATTTACCTGCAGATATATTTCGCAATCTCCATGGCGGTATAGAAATGCAGAATGTCTTGTATTAGCTATCGATGTTCATTTAAAGCGAAAAATATTATGCCACAAGACTTCCCTGGCTGAAGTTAGAGCATCTCAATGGCAGGAGTTTAATTTTCTCATGTTTTAAACATTTAAACCCAACATATAACAATGGATTTCGAATTACGATGACACATACAGGCCTTGCTGTTTTCCAGTGCAGAGATACTCCGACATCGGTGAAGTAAAGCACAATACCTGAGTGATTTTCCCTTCGGCGGACACATAGCCTATAGACCAATATCCATTACGACTCATGCTGATGCGATATGTATAGCTAAACGAAAAAAAGTGAGTCAAAATAAGCGCCAGGGAGTGAATAAATATCGATGACTGATTTGACAACTTCGATTGACTGGAATGGATGCCCGATAGTAAACACGTACTCCGTAATAAAAGCTGCAATAACACAGGGTTGAGTGATGCAGAAATTACCTTCCTGGGGTCGTTCTGTATCCGTCAAGTACATCGAACGTGGTGTTAAATGTTCCATATTTTTGGTAACCAGGATGATTTACCAGCCTTCGCCAGATCCGAGTAAGAAAAGGCCAAGGCCCAAAAAGTCTAAGGTTTAAAAAAAGATGAGACACTTATTTTAAATAATAAATGCTTCACGAAATCAAAGCACACCTTGTAAAAATATCCAAATCATATTTAGAAACATAGTCTGGAGACGAGAAGCCAATGGTATCAATCAATGCATTTTGTTCCTCATTCACATCGGGAAATTCTCTACGGAAGTGATTCCAAAATTCATCACTGCGAACCGCCACACTGAAATGGAAAGATCGCTCTTTATTGAATTAAGTAGGTATAGAAAATAGGGCCTTACGCTGCTTCGGCAAATTAGTTGGTTTAATTTTCTGGATACATTACACATTCATAGACTCGTCCGACAAGTAACATAACATAAAATAGATAAGGAAACTCACTTTGAACCGAAGTTCAGTTCCCACCAATTCTGAGCATCTTTTCTGCCAAAAACTTGGTTCGTTGCGAACCTCCCATTTGGAAAAAGGAACTTGATTTCCTCTGCGCTAGAAATAAAAGAGCTATTTTATGAATAAGCCAATTACTATTAATACTCTTGACGGATGCATAATAAAGCAAATCTTTTTAACGGGAAAATTTCAGTAAACAATGACGAGGAAGACTTGAATTAGGAATTGAGTTGTAGAAAAGATTACATACACAACGGTAATAACGTTAATAAAAATGCTGAAGTAATCTTTGAAGCACAGAACGTACATGTGATAGAGGAAAGAAGTATACATGCTAAATGTTTCCTCTTCAAAATGTCTACTTCCACTTCGTACGTACAACTCGAAATGACCCAATAATTTGGTCAAATTAGTAAAAAATTTCGTGCGAAAGTCGGAAAAATATTGATACAGACTTGAATCTCTATGTGGAGCATGAATGTTTGACAGCAGTCCATGTAGGTTTTTCAGTTGTTCAATGGTATCCTTCATATGTTTTTCACATTTCATCGGTTCATGTTGTCTATGGAACCGTTGCCTCAATCCTGAAGCAGAGATTTGAGCTTCAGCTGTTTTCCATGCCTTTTCGGTGATATCACAAGCTTCCGTAAAGGATGAATCCCGGTGGGCCATATCGAGCTAAAGTTAGGAATCAACGCAGAAGGCTTCAAGATACTTGGGAAAAATGATGAGAAATAGGCAAGTCAATAGTCTAAAGATTAATTAAGCTCGCAGTATTAGAGGTTAAGTGATGATCAGGACATGCAAAGACTACTGAGGGTAACTCGAGCCAGCACGATATTTGAAGGCAAAGGGCAACACATAACCGTATTTCCATGCGTTAAAAGCATGGAAATAAAATCAGCAAGATTAAATAAATGGTACAACAATATGTAAATGTTGTAAAAGCGATTTCCAAAATGGATTGTAAAAATTATCATTTGAGAAATAGGTGATTCGTATTGAGGGCAAAGGATGACAGTTTCAATTCTTAAAGAGTTGAAACAATATACCTATACTTTCCATCTCGTCACTCTCATACACTTGGTTAGATTAGGGATAAAATCAGCAGTTCGTATCCGCTATGTACGTAGATAGTCGAATAGTCAATCTAGTCTAACCTCTGCATTACTTGTGTTTCATTATCATGGCCATAAGGCATCTTCCGAATATTCAGCCGAGTGATGTTAACTTCGACACTATCCACCTTCTGTCAGCCGCAACTTATAAAACCCATGCCAAATCCTCATGTTAATGCTTTGTCTAAGGGTACAAGTACGCAGCAAATTAACTTCCGCCTTCGAGCATTGATAATTTGCTAAACAATATCGAAGCTATCTGCAAAGACAATTTCGTTAAAAACCAATCCTTGCAAAAAAACGCAAAATTTTCGTATATGAGACTCCATTGCCACATCAGACTAATGTCGGAGATGAAAATACGCCAAAATGCTTCCCATGCTTACATGATGTCACCTATGAAGAACTTCTGAAGACACGAAAACAAACAAACAACGAACAAACGAACAAATTTCGCAGACATGCCACCGTAGTGATCATAATGAAAGTGAGTAAGAAAGTAACCAACA
>UYWX01000500.1:0-12282 GCA_900622495.1 Hydatigera taeniaeformis
CACATCCGACTCCTCTGCCTCAGCCATGGCGCTAACATGCCTTCAGGTTAGACAGACAAACATCAGAAAGTGCTACAAATGCTTTACTGCTTTGTTTGGTGAAAGAGTTGCCGTTGCAGTTTTGTGCGATCAGAGCTGTAGCCTGCTGCTCGAAGTTATTTAGCGCGCTCCAAACAGTCTGAGGAAGTTGGTAAATAATTCATGCTATGATCAGGCCAAAAAACAGTATCCTCCAAAAACCAACGGTTTTTACTTTTAATTTATGTGTAACCTGTTAGATGGAGGAAGGCGACCAACCGTTAAGCCGCGTTGAACTAAAGGCATTACGTCATTCCTTCAGCACTTACCCATCCATACACGATTTGCAACAGCCAAGCTAGTTGGAAAATGTTGTCGTTGTCAGTCTCATTATTATAGTAAAAATGGTCTCCTTTTGCCTACCATTAAAAAATAATGTTTGAGAAGCAATTTTGATTTTAAAGCCTTTTATCGCAATGCTTAAAACTCTGTAAGACGAACCAGTTAAGTCAGATGGCAACGGTGTGCCTTTCAAATGCACTTTAAGCCCCATCCACCACAAGGAGCGGAGATAGAGGCTTGTCGACTCAGTTTACTTGCCCACTCCAAACTCACCAACCATGAGATACTCTTCTTACCCACTCTTTTGAGCAGTTATGCCAACGTCTGCAATGCATTCTTCCTTGTCGTCACGGCCCAACTAGAGCTTCCATAACTCCATGGCGCAACTAAATTGTGTCTACTTAACAAAAAGACTTGTGTTTCTAAAATAAACAGTCACGTTATTCTAAAACAATGTTATTTAACAAAGACAACTGATTAGTCCGATTTTTTGCCAAAAGGACACAACGTCATAAATCAAGAGAAATTTACAGACCAAAGGTGTCAACCTGTGGACACTTTTTGCAACATTTTTCTGCAGTCTTTTAGTCACCGCCTTAAGTGGTTCAAATGATACGATGTGTATCAATGACAAAACAAGAATTTTGTAGAAAAATGGGGAAGGGGGGAGGGTGGGGAGAAGTCAGGACTGCCAAGACTTTCAGTAAATGGTAAAATTTAAAAAAACTGCTAATTTCGTCAATAAACTTAACAATGGCATAGTTGACTGAGAAATGAAAGGAACTTCTGACCGTTTCATTTAATGTCTGCACTCACATGGCAGGGGAATTGAGGCAACAAGTCTTCTGGCTTTACTCTTGATAAGTTTAACTAAATGCAGTTCTATGTAACCAAATGAACTCTACAGAGTTAGCAAAGTGTAGCCTTGCAGCTGACAAAAATGTGCTCTTCAACTGACAAAGACATTCACAACTCTCAAACGCTCGCAAGGAATAAGCTCTTAACCCCTTGGGCAAATAGAGGTCCCAATACGATGGGTGGAAAAGTAGAGAGCGTTGCCTTGTAGATCGTAATTGGTTTTAGCAAGTAAATAAAGGGAGCGGAGTCATCATTAAATTACATTATAAGGTAAAGCGCTCGTCCTGTCTGATTTTGGATGTTTTGTCGAGGTGATTGAAAGAATAACAGCGATGAATCAGTAGCGATGTGCTAGTCCTGCTGACAAGAACGTTAGAGGCAAATTTATTTCATGGGCAAAAATGAAAGCATCGTCAGCTCAAAATCACATCGTAAGCTGTCACGAGCCCTGTCATTTAGTAGGTACTTACAACTTTTTGCCTTTAATTTCATCTGATGCAAAAATTGCGATTCGTGGTCGAAGGGAATTTTCCACTCAGCATTGCAACAACATAAAAAGAAGAAGTACATGAAGTAGTATAGCAGTGCGTGAATATTCGAGGCTTTCATGTAACCTACTTCAAATCGGACTCACTAAAAGTGCGCTAAAAGTCGTTCACAGAATACACGTAATGTAACCCTCTAATGCATAGCATTTAGAATAAAACGAAGTAGCCCTGGCATAACTTTACAGCCCACGAATCAACTCTTCGTATGGAGCAGAAGTTGACTTCTAACATGCCCCAGGGATTGGTCAAGTATCGTCAACAGTGACTGCTTGCCCCTTTGAGACGTGGCTCATTCGCGGCTACTCGTTTGCTTATAACCTCTCGCCGGATGCTCGCTTGGCCCCACAGTCGCGTGGTACGGAATGGAGGAAGAACCGACGCTAATTTACTGGCAAAGAGAATCGTGGTGCGTCTTATTGTGGGTTTTCGCGCTCTACACATTCGGTTTGTTGTTCTGTACACCATGAAGACCCACAACACATTAAAACGAAAAATAGGGAAGTAGACATTTTTAGTAGAAAAACAGAAACCCATTTCGCATGTAGACCACTGAATCTGACCACCTCCAACTTAGCATCATTTGTTCAAAAATAGCATTGAACTCGTGGCATTTATCTGTACAAAATACTTCATATCAAACGCTTTGCACAATCCAAATGAACACCATGAAATTCCACAGTGCCCCTCGGTATGTTGCAAATGCAGGCGATGCGAATGTCTCTTTAGTTGATGAATTCATTGCATTAAAACTTGCATTCAGCGATGTTTACAGTCCAATACGCGCAAACAGGATCAAGAAAAACGAAGAATGTCAGATTTCTAAAAAGTTGCAGTTCATTGCTGTGCTAACACTAACAATAAACATCAAAAACGGAATTCGTGCAAGCATCTACAAAAAGAAAAGAGAGAGATAGGAGCTGACCGAAGGAGTTGCATTGAAATTTGAAGAAACCTGCTGCAACCACTTGGCACTACCTGTAGGCACCAGCATAAGCTTTATGCCTACATGCACCACTAAACTCAGACGCGCATCAGTCCACCACTCCGCTACTCCACACCGCGTTCTCTCCTCCCTCCTCCAGTCAACCCTCACACCGCAAAGTGCTGCCTCAACCTGAAACTGATCCTTCCCATTCGCTAGTCCACGCGACCTATTTCATCCTCAACTCTCTGCACCACGAACGGAGCTTGATGCGGTTGCGATGCCTTTAAACCTTTTCTCCTCTCATAAGCACGGTATGATGTGGAGCAGTAGACCAACCTCCCACTCATAAGTGGTTTGGCTCGACACTCCAGTTGCATTATCTGTCTCACAGCCAATGTTATTGAGTCATTTTTCACCGGACTCTCCACGTCGTATATCGTCCAGCAGGAGGAAGAGGATGAGGAGGAGGTACTCCCACCCCTCGGTGGTCGTATTTCTTCCTCTGACATTGACCCAAGCTGCAAATGAACACCACCTTGTTTTGTCGATGATGTATGGCCCGACTACATGCAAAAGAGAGTTGACAGTTGGAAAGAAAAGGCGGAATGGCAGTGGGCGTAAAACCGTGCTGTCTTGTACCAAATGACTAATTAGGCAGCGACATTGTTAAGGTCGGTGTCGTAAGCGAGACGTAGTTTAGACGATGAGTGAATATGGGTCTTCAACAATGAAGTTACGTCTTTTTCCAAAAAAAGACAGTGAAAATAAACTAGGGAAATTTTTTACCTTGACAAGTACGTTTAGCTTAGCGCTGACACCATAGTTGGTTTATAAGGGGTCATATGACAGCCTTTTGTAGGCCGCCAAACTTGAGGTAAAGGGGATCGTTTGTCAATGAAGGCAACAAACTAAAGGCTTCCATCCAGTTTACTGCGCAAGTACTCTAGACAAAGTGAAGTCCCGTAGGATAGCATCGACAAAAGGCCTTAAAAGGTCTCCTTATTTTACTTTAAGATTTATGCCTGTCCCCTTAAAAGTGGGTGTTGACTCCACCCACTTCATGACCGAAAAGGCGCCAACGAAATTAATCCATATGGGTCTATATGGCAAGAACTTGTTGGGGGATAGCAAGTTGCAATTGATAGTATTTAGAAGAGTAACAACAAGAAGCATACATACTCGTGTTTATTAGCGGTTGACGGAACCAACTCGACTTCACAAGACCGAAAATGCCGTCTACCTTCAAGTCAACAGAAAGGAGGCCTATTTATCGCAACTCCAAATCAAAAATGCAAGCAAAATATGATGGGTCGGGATAGTGATCACTATCAAACAGAAAGGCGTCTGGAACCACTTTTAAAATGGCTAAAATGAAGGATTTGTAATTAGTACTTTGCATTCACTTTATCCTCTTCACCCACTTTTAATTATGCCCTAGACAGCAATAATAAGACGGTCCCGAAAGACCGCTCTTCAAGGAGGCTTAGTACCTTTAGAACTTACCTATCCAAATAAAGCTAATTAACGCGGTATTTTCCACCCTACTGAAAAATGATACAGCCGGAATAATTCTTCATATCGCATGAATCTTATGTAAATATGCCTAAATTAGGACAATAAACAACAATGAAGTTAATGCTCCTCATAAATCCAGCACCAGAAGGCAATCTTTTAAGAGAAAGTGTAGCTTTAGGATGCTTAAGTCAAACACTCCATATATATGTGCTTTAAAATAACAAAGCAACTTGGTACTTATTTTCTCCATAAGTAGTGTGATGTAAAGATGAATTTTTGGTCATTTTTAAAAATTGTACCAATGAAAAAGTTAATTACAATAAAATCGAATGATGATAAATTAGCAAGACTCGAGCGATTTTTGAAGTTTGGGAAGGCAAGACTCATTGTCCATGCTTATGGTTTGATGGAGATACCGCGATTTCTCGTTCAGTTCTGTCATGCGCAACTCTGTGAAGAGTGGTGAGTTGAAGCAAGGCACCAAGGGAGTATGTCCTCAAGACATCTCACCGCAAGAGAAAATAACACTTTTAGAGCCCACCCAAAGACGTAAAATATATGCACCAAACAGTTGGGATAGCTCATAGGTTACGACAGCTTATAAGACCCACGAGGGACGCCAAAGGCAGAATAACGATCGCAGTTAATGACCTGTTCGTGTAGTCAGCTATCATTATCAAGGAGGAATAGGAAACTGCATACTTTTTCGAGTGCTATGGCAACCACAAATTGCAAGGAGAGTAAAGAGATATTATGGTTCGTTGACAAAACCTTTTACCAAGGTGACTCACTGGCGGCACTACTCAACGCCGAGAGCCCCACGAACCACTCCGTCCAATTCGCAGGTCAACGCTCATTACAAAGTTGTCTAATTAGACATTAACATCCACGTCGCTCATTAAATGCCTGTAATTTCTTAGGGCTCATCAGGTAAGGTACAATTATCTACAAATAAATTTGGTCTTTTAGCATTTATCCAGGTCATGAATGCAGTGTGTATTAAAGGATCTCTTAACATCCTAGCAACAAATCTAAGCAGTTTTATTATTCCCCAATGCTATGGGAATGCTCCGCGTTGGTGAGGAGCAATTAAGGTAGGATAAGATGACCAAGTTTACAGCAACTCTTACGAGACATACAATACTGTTGCCGTATAACAAAGTTGTCTTGCATCAAAGGCTACTCACTGTTTGTGTTTTGTTGGTGACTTCACCGAGCTTCATTCAGCTTCTTAATGGTAAGTGATTGCAGTGCATTATTGCAATTACCAGACGCTCCAGCTTAATTAGACATGTCTCCGGTAAGGCACTGTTATTTGAGACACAACGACCGTCTTACAGTCTTCATACTGGTCATTCGCAATTCAAAACTGGAAATGCTTCCGGTGTTGTGGTCAAGGAGTGATAGATAAATGGACTTCGGAACCGGAGCAGCAAGTCTGCAAAGCGCAGCAAAGAGCAGAGAATGGTTAATGATTGAGAATATGCTCGAAATGACATTTTTATAACATTTACAAGTTTGGACAACTGAATAAGGCTTATACAGTTAGCTTTATGGGACAGATAAGCACAGGATCTGGAATTGTAAGGTGTCTCATGTCCGTAAAGTTATTATCGAATATGTGGAGATGATACGATTAGTACTTAGAAAGGCTGTGCTCATAACTTGGAGAATCCGTTGTCCACTGCTTGGACGCCCAGTATTCACACAATGGATAACAACATTACGGTGTATTTCATCATTTTTATAAGGAACTGATCGCCTACACACCCACACAGGGATTGCGGCTTGGAAGTTATGCTGCATTTCAAGCGCGAGACGCACAACAGAAGTCGAGACTTTGGATGGAAATGAAAAAGAAACTCCCCAAAATAAGCCATTTCCATCGGCGATGGCTGCAAGACTCGAACTATGGACAATAGGTCAGTGGTGTAATGATTTGCCGTGTTTCATGAAGTAAGAGAAAAACGGAGGTTTTAATCCCCGCACCAGATTCACATCTTCTGGAAAATAATGAATTAGGTATTTAAATTAAATCAGTCATTATACCCAATAAAGTTGACTAAATTAAATAGCAGACAGAAGAATCAAAATGTTGGAGTACAAAGTGGTGAAGTATGGTTAAGAAAGTCGCAGGATTTTCTTGTATTCGTTCCATTGCATTTACATTTGCTGCTGTACTTTGAGGATTTCAAATAATAAGAGTGAGCAGACAATGTACACACATTCAGAGGCAAAAGCTTTTGAGTGTTTTACTTAGGGTAAGAAGGAGGCAGCTACTTGAAGTTTTCCTCTTTTCAGAGAAAGTCTTTTATTACTTCAAGGCCTTTTATACCGCAGCAACAGTTGGCACTGGCTGGTAAATGAAGTTCCTTTACTTGCTCCCAGGAATTGTGCATTCCGGGAATCCACTTTTCGACAAGAGCTATTGTCGAATTCGTTTCGTCGCTCCATCCTCCCATCACATATATGCTATCATCCATTGAAACAATACAGAAGTTGCTGCGCTGGCGAATCATCGAGGGCATCGTTTGCCACTGATTAGTTTCTGGATCATATCGTTCGACTGTTCGTAACCGTTGCAGACCATCATTTCCACCGATAGCGTAGAGACAATTGTTGAAGCCTGTCACGCTGACACCACTCCGAATGTTTTGCATCGGAGCCAAAAGAGTCCACTGGTCCACTTTTGGATCATAACACTCAACCGAATCGTAAAAGTGGTGCCCATCAAATCCGCCACATACGTAGATCTTCCCGTTCAAAGAGTCAGCTCCAGCATCGCTCCGCACCTGCCGCATCTGTGATACAAAAGTCCAGTTATTCTGTTCCGGGTCATAGCGCTCCACGGTGTTCAAGCGATGCCGGCCATTGTGACCGCCCAATGCGTATATAGCATTGTCGAGAAGGCAGGCGCATATATAGTTACGCTTTTCATGCATTGGAGAGAGGTACTTCCACGTCCCTGTCGCCAATTCAAGTACTTTGAGCATCTGAGTAGGTCCGCTGGTTATGTATCCCCCAATTATGTAAATCTTATTTTTATACAGTACACAACCCGAATAGGCATGACCTTCGTCAAGAGCTATTCCATCACTGTTTATCCGACGCCAAGTATTACTTCGTGAATTGTACACCTGAATTGCGCGAGACGGACCAAAATTGGGATCGTCTTGGTTTCCCTCCCAGCCCCCCACTACAAAAATGGCTGCATGTGGAAGACGAGGTCGCTTCAAGTAAGCGTGCATTTCTACATCATCTCCTGGCTGCTGAATTGTTGGACTGGAACTGGTGCTGTTCGATTCAATAATGGACTCGGCAATGTTTAGAACTTTACAGCAGCAATCCGAATATTTCGAGATAAGATCACTAGCCTTGAGTTGATTAAATTCATTTGGATTCAATCGACCCAGTCGCAAACTTCCAAGAAGTTCACCGAGGTGGATGCAGCGCTCCGATGGATCGGCCATTACCCACCTTTCTAGTTGCCGAAACAGGTCTAGTTCGTTAGAGGTATTCAATGCATCATCACGCAGTAGAGGTTCCAATCTTTCAAATGGTTGTAAAATAAAATCATTGTATATGCAAGTTTCGAGGAAGTGATCAAGCAAAAAATTTCGGCAGTGGCTCGCCACATCGGGTGCAATTGCAGATATTGGCTCCAAAGCGGTCCAGTAGGTCCAAACATTGCTGGTTGATAACTTCTCTTTCATAGCATCAATGAAGTACTCAACAAAATCTGGTACTTCAAAATGAGTTCCCGCTTTTAACACAGAGACTAGTTTTTGACTATCCAAGGCGTTTGTCAAATCCTTCCTTGCTTCCTCGGAACAATGAGTAAAGGAGAGCATAATCTCAAATCCACTTAAATCGTCATAACTAACGTGAAGTGGCTCTATTTGAAGATCACACAGACTTCGAGCACGAGCCCGTCGGGAGTGTTTTTGCTTCTCATCCTCCTCCTCTCGAACTCGCGACTTCTCAAGCTCTCCTCGACGTAGCTCAATCAATTGACGTTTGAAGTAATCACTGGCTTTGGCCAATTTGAATCCACTAACACGATGCTCATGGCTACCGTTTATGATTACGACTCGATCAAGCACATACTCGGGCAGGGTGTACACAAAATTGCAACCGTTACTCATCTCCCACTGGAGGGCTGGTGTTCTTTATACCACGCGCCAAGTTAGCGCACGTGGTCACGAGGTGATCACAGTGACATGACCACAAATCGATAGGGCGAGCAACGGCGTCGAACGCGACTGCCACTTGCCTTTAGGGCCATCAGAGCAGCTACATTAAGGGGAGTTTGCTTAACCGCGGTGGACTATTTCGACTGGTTTGAGACCCCTCTTCCGACTTTAGGGTAAACTTAAGGCAAGTTGACAATATTAAAGTGTTTCCAATATATAAAACATTCATGACATTCACTTAGGAGTCCACATCGCTGAGTGATAGCGGTTTGTGAAGTCATAACCTTTTCATCCTTGGTTAATCCCACTCAACCACATTGAGCCATTCAGTTAACGTGACCTAACATCGACAAAAATTTATCGGACCACAAGACAATAAATAGGTCTTCCAGAAAACATCGAACTTTCTTGGTATATAACTTTAGTGTATGCGGTAAGCGCTTGATATGAGCACTTCGAACATCCAGGTTGAAAACATTCAAGTGTATCCATTAAAGCTCATCTTGAGATCGGTCTGGTAGGTGGTGTAAATGAGACAGTGAACAGCGATGGAGTCATGTTCGCGAGTCCCGGAATCTGCTATTCACATAACTAACTGGGCAGTTATCAGGCATCACTGCTCCAAGTTAATCATTCTCCACGACATCTAAAACTTGCCAGGTAGAGCAGTATTCAAGCAATGTCAGCTGTCAAACATCACTCACGTGATCTTTGGCTGTATATCGCTTGAGTACTCTGACAACTCCGTAAATGCTGTCGCAGCTGAACAGCAATCGACTGTTCCATCACTTATGATTCGATCAACGTTGATGGTGTGAACTGCAATCACACTATTGGGACTTTCAGCCTTCCAGGTCTCTCACACGGACAAAACTCATTCACAGATCGGTAGTGTTTCAGCACGCAGACTGAACAGCCCTTGTGAGCCTTTTGGCACTAAATAGGAAAACTCAGGAATGACCAAATGGGACTGCAAAACAACTTTCCGTGCAATCAAACCTATGTTCCTTTGCACCAAGCGTCTGAAGCAGGTGCTACTAAAAACAAGACACTTGATACTACTGACTATCAGTGAAAGGTACCGATTGTTTGCTAGAAGGACGTTAGCTACTAGGGGCGAGTCGGCCGACCAACTTGATGAAGTTAGACAGTTAAGTGATTGAACTGAAGAGTAAAAAAATCACAATCAAATCAAGAGAAACGATCCCAACACTTCAAAGTGCAAGTATGGAAAAACGACACAGGAAGGGGATAATTTTTATTTCAAGAGATAAAGCTGTAATATGGCTAATTATGTATTATGATTTTCAGGAAAATACGTACAACCTTCGCGATCATCGGCGACGAATACGAGGAAGAGCGGTGATTTCGCTAAAAATTGTAAAAAAAAGCGTAATGCTCAAATTTTTGACGCTCACCAGCAGGTAACACGACAGAACAAATCACTTTTGCGCTAAAGTTGGAACCTTGCAGTGACGCAAAAGTGAGCGTTATTGTGTGAAAGTTTTGTAGGATTGGTTTGGATGATGTAAAGTAAAAAGCAAACGAAAGGAGTTGGTTGTACAGCTCTGTGGTGGACGTTTGTTAGGTGGGGAACTGAACACACTAACATACGGTGATGTCAATTAGCCACACAGGAAATCTTACTTAGGCAATGCTACTTTGGCGTCACAACGATTAGATGAAACCACATGAAGATCCTCAAAATATCCCACTCGAAATAAAACTCGCAATGATTTATGGCGAAAATGTACCATTTTGCGAGCGCTTTTACCTGCGTCTTGGTGCCAAGATTTTAAGCGTCAATAAGACGGTAGATGACGAAATCGAAAGTTCTAGTTCCGCTGTTTAAAAAAACGACTCAATGCAGGAGCAGTTGAATGCAAAACTAGTGGTTTTAAGTGTAGTTTTACCAAAACAACAACAAGTCATTGCAAAAAGTATACACGTTTGCTGCTTACGCATGCTCGCCCTGACTAGGCTA
Source organism: Hydatigera taeniaeformis (assembly GCA_900622495.1). Classification (NCBI taxonomy): domain Eukaryota; kingdom Metazoa; phylum Platyhelminthes; class Cestoda; order Cyclophyllidea; family Taeniidae; genus Hydatigera; species Hydatigera taeniaeformis. Next base: position 10,384 of record UYWX01000500.1, read on the forward strand.
TGCGACATAAAGCTTGCATTTGTGTCACAAACACGTAGAATGGAATCCATTGTTAGTCTAGAATGAGAAGTCTAATTAACCGAACTCAGAGACCCAACCAACAACATCTAAGATGCCAAAAACTTAATAACTAAAGGTGGAACTCACTGCAGGGAGAAATCATACGCTATGGTAGTAGTGCGTACAAATAGTTCCAATTCTCGCGTTCCAACGTTATAAGAGCATTGATCATTTTGCAAAGATAAAACCACTGACCATCACAAAGGAATAGTGGAACCAAAAGACCAATACACACAGAACAACAAGCATACCCAAATTAGTTTTATGTGGGTTCTATACTTCATTCCGTTTCAATAAATAATCAGGAAAAACGACCCTATTTTTCAAACATTAGTCACGAGACCCCTTCCAAGCATACTACGCATGACGCCATTCAGTCTTTTTATGCTTTGAATTGTATGACAACACAAATGTTTCAGATTATAGCAGCAAGGTTAAAATTTAAAGGAAAAAACAGTGATATCATATGTCAAAGTAATGAAGTTTCCTGCGACAGAATTTGTGATTATAGACTAAAGAGATAGAATCCCACGTGTGTGCACTCATGTATCCAAGCTGATGACATTCCAATAAACTGAAATTCACAAATACAGTAGCTCGAATGGTAGCTTCTTTTCACTCAGTACATCAATTACGGGAGAGCATTAGAGCTCGCTCTGCATACACACGCATTGTATACAGCGCCGCCTATTCTCTTGTGAGACGCTTTTTGTGAAGGGGAAAAAGCAGTCTTCTTGTGCAGCAAGACAAGAAAGCTGCCCCTCCGCAAGGGAATGACATACAAAGACATCAAAATGGAAAATGTGGTAGTAAACTGGCCCGAAGGAGAGTACATACAACTGATACAACACGCAAATTGACAGCCCTATTCCTTGACTTACTCAAAGAGCCTGTCTATGAGAGCACTATCCTCGTTTAGCGGTTGAGGAGAACCATCCTTAGCATTCCAATTTGGAGGTTCAGCGATCACTTTTGAATTTGGCACAAATGGTACAAGAGTCACCTTAACTGACGGTTTCGAGATAGGAATATTCTTCCTCTTTTCATCCGGCGCCTTCTTGTAACAAGTGGGCCAAACCTATAGATGGAAACTAGACTATTGGATAAGGAAAATGCTCGACATAGGCATGCATAGAAGAAACAAGGCTCAGAAAGTCATGCACGACATTTTGAACACCTAATAGACGAGGGGTCTGCAGCCCAACCGTTATTCGACAAACAGTTGAATCGGATGTATTTCAGTGTATGCAGAAGAAACTTCATGCTTTAGTGACTAAAAGTGGTTTTCCATCAATGCGACCCCAGAGAGTTATTTGGATTAGTGTGACCTTGAGGATTAAGAGGGAGATCTTAACGGATCATCTAAAGGTTCTCTTCAAAGCAGTATACATAACAACAAGCCATTAAAAACACTTCTAGAATCAATTTATTTTCAAATTCTTCCACGCCCCGTCAGACTATGCTATGAACCGGTAGGCAGACATCATAAGCTGATAACTGACGGAAATGCTCAACAAAAGTGGCTTCAAAATGATACCAAAATAGGTAATTACATTGCACATGGATCCAACTTCCCATTGGACTTGCATTCATAACAAAAATTACCGATATTTACACAAAAAAACCACAACTATTCTGACTTTTATTCCTCCCTTGGGCCTAATTCCAGACAAAGAAATAAACAAAATTTCCTCTATTAGCAGGGTGGAAAGAAACGGAACGACATTGAACTGGTATACAAGCAAGACATCGTTTTAAAAACAAGCTCATCTTTAGGAAAAAAATCGTAGGCGACTGAATGAATAGGTCATAACATCTTTGCAAGAAGCTGATAGGTGG